>JARHVA010002125.1:787500-842500 GCA_037957365.1 Torreya grandis | reverse complement strand
ATGGTTTAGGTATTTGGGAAGGCAATAAAGTAAGACCTAAATCTAAAATATATTTCTTAGGTCAAAAAATTCAAGAAGAATTTTAGAGGTTCCAAAACCTTTCTTAAAAAGAAGAACTAGAAAAAGAATGGAAATTCCAAAAACTAGTTCAAGAATCAAAATGCTAAATTTAGTAACTTCTCAGGTAATAAGAAAATGGATGGTAGGTTCAAGACTAGTTTCAAGGAAAAACAATAGTATAAAAGGAAATAATCACTTGGTAGATATTTCATCTATGAGAGTGATCACTATGCTACAGAATGTACTCAAGGAAAGTTAGAAGGTAACACTAAGGGTATTATGCATCAATGAACTTTTCAATAGATAATATATGTAGATGTTAACAATCATCAGTCTAATTTTCAAGTCTCACCTACTGAGGTTATAGGTAATATTTTTGGTCATCCCATTTCCATTTTGATTAACACTAGAGCTATGAAATTTTTTAATTCTCCTTATATGTTAAATATGTTGTCTAGAAAAGCTAGTATATTAGAAAATGAATGGTTAGTATAATATGGGAATGAGGACAAGGTCAAAGTTCATAGATTTTTAATTGAAGTTGAGATTGAATTGTGTTAATTCAAATTTAAATTATATCTTTATGCAACACCCTTAAGATCATATGACGTGATCCTAGGTGTAAATTGGCTTGCTAGGCATAAAACTAAAGCAGATTGTTATCTCAAGAAGGTAGAATGTCAGGTTGATTTTGGAAATTAAACTCAAATTCAAGGTCATAAAAGGGAGTTAAAACTTAGGAATATTTCCATAATTTATCTGAATAAGGTTCACACAAAAGGATGCCAGGAATTTATTATTAAAATAAATGAAATGGAGGAATCTAAGGAACCATCCATTGAGGATTATCTTTTTCTTAGGAACGTTCAATATGTGTTTCTAGAGTAATTTTAAGGATTACCACCCAAGAAAGAGTTTGATTTATCACTACACATAATAATTGGATTTGAATTATATCCCAAGGCACCCTATAGGATGATGAATATAGAATTGGTTGAGTTAAAATCTCAACTAAAAGAGTTGTTATCTAAGGGGTTGATTCAACCAAGTGTGTCACCATGGGTTGCACCAAAGGTGTTTGATAATAATAATAAGGATGTACTATTCACCTATGTATTGATTACATGATTTTGAAAAAGGTAACAATCAATAATAAGTATCCATTACCTTTTATTGATGATCTCTTTTATCAAATTCATGGGGAAACAATTTTCTCTAAGATGGATTTTTGAGTAGGGTATCACTAGCTGTGAATCCAAGAAGAAGATATTCCTAAAATAGCATTCAAACCTCAGTATGAATACTATAAATTTATAGTGCTAAGCTTCCTTTTGGGTTAGTAAATGCTTTATTATCATTCATGAATCTTATGAACAATGTGTTTAGGGATTATGTAGACCATTTCATGTTAGTTTTTTAGATGATATCCCCATTTATTATAATAATGAGGAAGAATGTCTACAACATCTAGAGTTGGTTTTACAGCATTTGTAGATGCACAATTAATATAGTAAATTATACAAGTGTGTGTTTTTATAGAGTAAAGTGAAATACCTAGGGTACATTAGCTTTGTAGATAAAATTTTAGTTGATCTGATGAAGATAAGAGCCATAATGGATTGGCTAACACCTAAAATGTGCATGAAGTTAGAAGTTTTATGGGATTATCAAGTTAGTACAAGAAATTTGTTCCAAGATTATCAAAAATATATAAACAAGTTACCTCTCTTAAATATAATAATTTTATTTTTATCTGGTTGAACAACTATGAAATAGCCTTTTTAGAGTTAAATAGAAGATTTACTTCTACAGATGTACTCAAATTTTCTAATCCTAATTATTAGCTCTTAGTGATTAAAAATACATAAAAGGATGGTCTTGGAGGATTTATTATAAAAATTAATTATCTATAGCATATGAGTCTAGTAATCTTAAGTTTTATGAGGCAAACTATGCCCCACATGATCTAGAACTTGCTACAATAGTGCATGCATTGAAATTTTGGAGGCATTATCTATTAGGGAAGCCATTTAAAATCAAGACTAATGACTTATGGCTCAATTATATCTTTACCCAACTAAACCTAAATGAAAATCAAAGACATTGGTTATAATTTTTACTAATTATGATTTTGCTATCAGTTACATTAAGGGTAAGGAAAATAGAGTTTAGAAGGTACATAGTAAACTTGACTACTATTAGGAGTACTTTTTGTGATTAGGGAATTAAATTATCACCTAGAGATTAATTATATGAGAATATTAAGAAATATTTATTATAATATTGTAAGAAACCTATGTTTAAAGGTTTCAAGTTGGATAATGATGACCTTTTGAGGTATAATGGTAGAATGTATGTACTTGATAGAGAGAATTTAAGGAGTACAATGTTAAAAAAATACACAATTCCCCTTATTCAGGTCATCCTAAAGTTACTAATTTCATGTTTTAGCTATGACCTCTATATTTTTATAAATTAATTAAATGGGATGCAACAAATTTTGTATATTGTTGTTTATAGTGTCAATGTGTGAAGGCTAAACATGTGCATCCACTAGGATTTTTATATCTTCATAATATACCAAAATGGAAGTGTTAGGTAATTAGTATGGACTTTGTCCAAGGTTTGTTTTTATCATGGAATTTACATGACATGTTCTAGGTGGTATTTGAAAAAATAACCAAGGTAACTCACTTCATACCATGTAATTTAATAGATGATGCACCTATGCTTACAAATTTTATTTTTTGAAAGAGGTGTACTAGTTACATGGGTTTCTTGAGAAGATCATCTTTGATCTAGATCTGAGAATGAAATATAAGTTTTGGTTGATTCTAAATTAATATTTGGGCACATAGTTAAGCTTTAGTATGACATATCATCAATAGATAGGTGGAAAAATAGAGAGGGTAAACTAAGTTTTAGAAGACCTTCTTTGAATGCATTGCATGGAACAACAATACAAGTGGGAGGAATATATTCCACTAGTAGAGTTTACTTATAATAACTATTATCAATGAGGTTTAAAGATGGATCCATTTGAATCTTTTAATGGAATGAAGTGTCAAACACCACTTAGTTAGGATAAACTAGAAGACATGGTAGTCTTTGGTCCTGAAATGCTTATAAAGATGGAATAACAAGATAAAACAATTAAGAAAAGGTTGGTTTTGATGCATGCAAGTGTATCATAGGGTGTTCCAGAGTGTCTAAGAGACACTACTCATTTATTAATTTAGATAACTCAATGCATGAGTTTGAGGTTATGATAATCTTGTTATATTTGGTAGAATAACGGTAGAATAAGTGAACTATTTCACAATATTTATAAAGTTTGGTTGTTGGGAGAAATAATGGCTTACTAGTTAACCTTTGAAAATAAGAGTAATCAAATCTAAATGAATTGAATTATTCTCAAATAACTAAATCATAGTCTAAGCTTAAATGGATATTCATAATGAAGCTAATCTATATTGAATGGATCAAAGAAAAAGCAAAAGGAAGGGTAGGGTAGAGAAGGAACATGTTGATGTTGTTGATCCTTAACAAATATATTATTAAAAAGTTCAAATATAATCCAAATATGTACTTAAAGCTAATGTATATCATGAAATATCATAATCTCAAATCATACTACACATCAAGAAAGCATATAAGGAAATGAAAGAATGCAAATATGAACTTGATTTACTTCAAATATTTACTCTTATAGGTAAATAAAAGAAGCACATCTATAAGAAGAGCATAGAAAATTAAATAAACCTAAGAAAATTTAGTCAACATATAATTATCACAAGTTATTATCTCTATATTTGGAAAGTACACATCAAGAATCAATAAGAACCAGTCAAATCTAAATTACAAACTAGACAATTGAGAGAGAAGCCATGATACAATTCACACAAATAAATGAGACAAACTTTTTATAATTCCCTATTTTCATTAAATTGCTCCAAAATTATCACATGTATTATTTCTCAAAAATCCCCCCCTTTTTACAATGGACAATAACTCTTTATATAGACAATTCATGAGGTATGTCGATTAGTCATGTGTAATTACAATAATACAAGTGTTAGGGACAACTATCTTTCATTCATATTTATAGAATATTCTAGACACTTCCTAATGGATTGACCTATAGGTAATGTGATTTATAAGTCACACATTCCTTTAAAAATGAATATTGTCTTTCCAAAATATTATACAATTTAAGCTACAAAATTAATATTCCTAAATCAACTAGATTGGCCTTGAGATCCCTCTGATACTGAAGTACCATGTTGCTATTGTTGTAAGATCTTCATGGCCTTGGCATGTTTCTCATCTATTAACTTTAAATTTACTATAAGATATATGAATATTCCATAATATTGATCTACTAATTCTTTGAAGTATTTGTCAACATTTTCCATGGCTTCTTTAACACTCCTTGCATTTCCTATCCTTTATTTAGCATTTAGGATCATGTCTAAGATCTTGATGTTGTTATCCCCAGTCCTTACTTGGATCTAGTTTCTCATGTCATGCATGACCTAATAATATCTTAACTTTAATTCTTCATCAATGATTAGACCCATGTGGTTGAGTGAAGTTGGGTCAGTGATCATGCTCCCAAATATCTACTCCATCCTACTTATCAGGTAGTTGACATCTTCATGAAGGTCCTCCAGGTTCTTGGACCATTTTCTCAAACATTTGATATTGTCTACTAAAATTTCCATGGCCATATTTAGGTGAGCCAAGATAATTGTTTTGAATATAGGAATTTGATCCTTTATCAGTGTACTAATCAATCCTTTACTTTTCTACTTGAGCTTTTCCATTAATGGACTAGATTCATAGCCACATTTCTTTATTGGATCACCACATTCTATCTGGATTTTAATGCTTTAAAATATTTGAAAATATAAAATAAATATTCTTCAAACATATTTATCATTTCCTCTCATGCTAACAAGATAACCTTTTTCCAAATTATCCTTCTATTGTTGCATGCCTTTGAGGGAAGCTTGAAATTATGTTGACTATACTTGGACAATTTCAATCATGTTCTCCTCAAATATGGGATTTTCACCAAGCTTTTGTCTTGTCACTAGAGTCAAATTGGTTAATGGTTCTACTTTATATAAATTTATCTCCTCTCCACCAACCATGTCATTCTTCTCTATTAATCTTTGAAATCTAACTATCTTTGGGTCAAAATTGACATCAATTGAGGATTGTGTTACCTATGGTACATGGATCTACATTTTTTCTCCACTTGGTTATCTTGTGGTAGCTAATCTTCTTTCCTCCTATTCTTGTAGTCCAACTATCCATGGCTTCATTTCATCATGTAAAATGATGTTGATGGCTTGCATCATAGCCCAAGGATGGTGAGGGACTTTCTGAAATTTATGTCCATAAATGAACCACTCTAGAAAAGATAGTTAATAAATTAGGTTCTCTTCACTCATTAAATTTAATTCACTCAAAGGATGAATGAAAGTCACTTTGGGTTTCTTATTTTGTGAAATAATGTCCAACTTAGCCTTTTTATTTGGAGGGTTGAAATAGGAACTAAATCCAATATTTCCTTCCCCTTTTCTTCCTTTGTTTCCTCCATTTATTCATCATTTGATTAATATGCACTGGATAACATTTTCAAGGCATCATCAAAAATCTCATTAGGATCTAATTCTATCATGTGTACTTCATCTTGGGGTAGTTCTTGTTCTCTTGCCTTTATTTACTCAGGGACTAATGAAGAAGAAGTTATCTCATCAGGTCTTATTTCCTCTGGTCTTTGCTAAATTTGTGAATCAAGTATGTGCTTTTCTTGTGGTTGTTCAAATGTAGATCTAGTAGGTGTACTACTCAACAAATGGTATTACATAAGCCCAAATTACCACCTATCATCTCCATTTTGGTTCATTTCTAGTCTAGGCTTAGGTCTAAGGTTGTGTTCCTTCAACCTCTTTATGACCTCAGAGTAGTTGGATGCCTTGGTATAAATGGGATCATAAGCACCAAACTAATGATCATAAGACACACTTATAATATTTTTTATCCTTAAATGATCATTGAACATCCAATAAAGATCTCATTATTTTATCTCATCTATTTTCAAGTTAAAATAAGTCATATGTCTGGAGGTTACCTCAATGTTGTCCCATTTAGTAAAATTCATCCTCCCAATTATTTTGGGGAAGTTATGGAGGAGGCCTTTTCTCTTAGTATTACAAAGACCATCTATACCATGAAATAAATTATAATCCACATATTTTTTTTCTAGTCTATCTGGCACATGGATAGGTAAATTGAGGGGAGTGCATTAGGTCCCTTTAATTCTAATAACTATACAATCTGGGTATAACCAGATATCACCCAAAGTTTGAACATGCTTCCTGATGAGTGGCCTGACTCTTTCCATGGGATGATTAGTTTTGGCTTCACTAAGGGATAGATAGACATAATCACATATGAATTGAATCTGATCTTTGTATTTGAATATGTACAAAATGGAGTAATATTATGAAACTATTTATGTTATACTAGGGGACTACTCCTTTTGATTAGGAATCTTGGTTGTTGCATAGAGGGAGTCCAAAAGGTATGACATCATGTAGAAATAGGTTTTCTTCCTATTCATAATTACAAATATTTATCTACTTAAAGAAATGCTAATTAGCTCACCTATATGAGGGTTCATCTATTTTTTAACCATGAAATAGACTAAGGGCACCTAAGTTTTGTCTACATATGTAGTGGTTGAATTGCCACATAATCTATTTATCATTTTCATAGTCATTCTTATCCTAGGTCTAAATTGACTAATGGGGATGTTATTATTGAATTTTTAAAAGACTTAGTTCCTACAATATAGCCACAGGGTAAGGATGTTCTTCAAATCATTCTCTTTGGCCTAGGTATTGATGGAAGGGAAGTTAATTTTTGGTTTGGAAATCTCATATTAATTCTCAAAGGCTAAAACAGAGATATATGACACATTTATATGAGTGTTTTAATTAATTATCTATCCTTTATCTACTTTTTCATCATTAAAAATTAGAGCAAGGATATATATACAATGGAATATCTTAGTTTTAGTTACCACATAGTATAGGCCAGTCATTTGAATGGAAACTATGTCATAATATGGTCTCTTGGTAGACACATTCTTCTCCTTCTTTTTGGTGATGGTAGGATGTTTTTCAATGGTCAAAAATAGATTCAACCAATTTTTATCTCCTATATTCAAAGTAGTGGGGTCAAACTCGATGTCTTTGAAAACCCTTACTTCTAAATTTGAGGTCAAATAAAGTTCCATGTCCTCCTTTAAGACACCCCTCCAAGATATTATAGATATAATTTTGATCAAATTACTCACCAATAGTCTATAATTCAAATTTGGACTTGATTATCCTTTCATAGATAATAGTTTTATTCTCCTTAACTTGATTGCAATGAACATAGAGTTGAATTAGGGATTCCACACATGCTATGTTTTTTTATAGTTCAAGTAGGTTTGCATAGATATTTAATGGCAGTAGCATAATTTGAATTGAGAGATTTTTGACTTAGATTTACATCTAAATCTCATATTTATACCTTTGTCTCTTTAGGTCCATAAAATCTCTTAATTTGAATTGGTGCTTATGTGGATCTATCATGTCACATAGCTCATTAATATTTAAAAAGTGACCACTTGTCATTAAAGGCACATGTCAACATCTCATTATGTCTCAACTTGTTAAAAAGTCTACCTCACTTTGTACTATTAATTTAAACCTAAAAGGTCACGTGATATTAGTCAATTTTATGCTTGGTATCTGAGATTATGCCATGTGTCACTTTTTCAATCCTTATATGTGCTTCTATCTATCACTTTTCTCTCAGGATAATGTCTTTTCACCATGTGGTAGCTTATCATTCATCCTTGGGATCTTTTAAAATTTAGCTTTCAATATGCATTATTATATTATGGTTGTAAAGATCAATGCACATCATTGATTCAGATCCTCTAAGATCTATATTTTGCTCCATAATCCATTTATTTTTTGTATTAATATCCATGATGGTGACACTTCTCTACTTCTTGTTCTTCCTAGGGATTCATTAATGTTTTTAATGAATGCTGACTATTAATCAAAATGTGTACATTTGACTACGTATCATTGATCTTCAAGATAATGCTCAATTTTTAACTATTCATTATAGGCATGATACTTGTCATCTATAAAATTTATCATAGGTTTTGTTGACATTTTGACCTTGTTACATGTCATTTTTATAGGTACAATCCACTTATAAGTGGGGTGAATCAGTGGTGACACAATCTAATTTAATTTCCAAACCATTCAAATACTTAGTCAATCAATATAATCATTCATGAAGCATACATATCATTCATAAAAATTAAAAACAAGGATAAATAAAGATCACATACACAACACAAGACTACTTGGGAAACTATCTTGTGGAATAAAACCCACTCTCAACCCTACAAACACTTAGACTACTTGTCATATAACGCATTACAAACTATAGACTATTCAAGTCCTTTATAATAGACTTTAGTGAAAAAAAATTTCTATAAGGAGCACAAACCCATAATATTATGAAGTCATCCTAACCACCTAAAACATTTATCAAGTCCTCTTAACCAAAGGCCTTTACTAAAACACCTATTTCAAAAGGAGAAACTACCCCTAAGGAAGATCAAATCCTGTAGACACTCCTTTGAAAATGAACACCTCCACCTTAGAATTGATTTATTCAACACCTAATGATGGATATTTGATTTTATAACCCATTAATAAACTCCATTTCTATCTCATATATGCCTCTCACATAGGCATGCCACAATCTCTCTCCTTCACTCAAACTATCCTCATATATACTCTCAGACATCTGTACACATCTTTAACCTTAAAACTTGCAAGATCACTTTTATATCATTATAAATATGACCTCAAATTTATACACACAATCAAAAAATTTCTCTACTCATCAACTCATCCAACATGCACACTACCTATCCTCTCTTCTCTACTTCAATGCATACTCCACACATACAAGACTTTCACAAGTCTAGAAACCATCAAATTTATTTTCACTATTTATAGATAATTCATGAATTATCAATTAAAAAATATTTACTTCTAAACCATAATACATTACTTCACCCTTAAGGCATCTAACATGGGTCACAATTAAGCATAACTCTCTTTCAAATAAGCATAAGTCACTTTTTAGGTTATATAAAAACCCATTCACCTCTTTGACACTTCTATGAGAAAAATAGGAACATAAGAAAAATTTAAAACATATTGACCCATGAAAAATTATATATAATCCCCTTTTAAGTGATAACATCCATGATATCACTCTTCTACTAACCCCTAATTAACTCAAACACCTCTTTGTACACACAGTCATTATGAATGGAAACATAGTCAACTTCTAACACTTTTTTAACACTATATATGATTTTTTAACCATTAATAATACACAAAAATGGTCCTTATTTATCCTAATACATACTAAAATATATAGTTCATCTTTAAAAATTGAGATACCAACAAGCACAACTCAAATACCCTTCTCAGGTTACTTGTAGAATATACACAAACACACAGTCAACTTTGAACCTTAATATCTTTGACTACACAAAATTTTGAATATTAAAATATATATTGATAGATGAGACTTGGATTTTTATACATATTTAATTTTTACACTGAGAAATTTCTACATATATCGAGAGATATAACACAACAATTGAGCACTAGTTTTTCCATCACAAATTTGAATATTTAAATCCAAACGGTCAAAGTTAAACTTTAGTCACTTAAAATGAATCTCATGACTTCACTTATTAGATTAAATATTAAGATTTTATTTTCTTTAAAATTTAACTCATAGTGTACCACTTCCCAAATATTAAACTTCAAATAATTGACCTCATCTTGTGCAATCTTACAATCTTGACCACATACGCACGATCGTTATCTTGTACATAGCTCAATATTTATCTGTGTTAATCATTGGACACATTGAAATCATATTGATCAATATGCACCATATATATATATATATACACATATATATACATATATACATACATATATATATATATATATATACATATATATATATACATACATATATACATACATATATATATATATATATATATATATTTATATTTATATATATATAAATACACACACACACATACACACACACACACACACATATATATATATACACACACACACAGATACATACATATATATATATATATATACATATACATATACATATATATATATATACACACACACACACACACACATATATATATATATACATACAAACATACATATATATATATATATACATATATATATATATATACATACATATATATATATATACATATATATGTGTGTGTGTGTATATATGTATATGTATATGTTTATGTATATATGTATATCAACACACACACACACACACACACACACACACACACACATCCACTCACCATTATATCTTATATAAATCTTGATCTGTTATTAAGGAGCGAAAATGGCCTTTCAGGTAGATTGCAATAGTCCCCATACTCAGCCAAATTTGTGAAGGGTAAAGACTAGGACCAAATAGAAATACAAAAAATAATTAGTATTTGTAAAGATCAAGATTTATGGTGTGTGTTGATTTAAATGATTCAAAGTGTTAATTGGTTAATAATTTAAAGATCGAGCTCATTATAAAAGGATCAATGGAGTGCGTTTGTTCCAAGGTGTTAGGAAGTAGTGAGATGAGGAAAAGTGTTGAAAGTTTAACATTGAGGAAAGGTAAAGATCAAGATTTATATAAGATATAATGGTGAGTGGATGTGTGTGTGTGTGTGTGTGTGTGTGTGTGTGTGTGTGTACATATATACATATACATATATATATGCACATACATATACATATACATATACACACATATATGTATATGTATATATATATATATATATGTACATATATATGTATATATATATATATATATGTATGTATGTATGTATGTATGTATATGTATGTATATATACATATATATATATATATGTATATATATATATATGTGTGTGTGTGTGTCTATATATATATATATGTATATGTATATGTATATGTATACATATATATATGTATATGTATATGTATATATATATGTATGTATGTATATATGTATATATATATATATGTATATGTATCTATATATATATATATATATATATCTATATATATATATATATATATATATATATATGGTGCATATTGATCAAGATGATTTCAAAATGTCTAATGATTAACACAGATAAATATTGACCTATGTACAAGATAACGATCGTGCATATGTGGTCAAGATTGCAAGATTACACAAGATGAGGTCAATTATTTGAAGTTTAATATTTGGGAAGTGGTACACTATGAGTTAAATTTTAAAGAAAATAAAATATTAATATTTAATCTAATATGTGAAGTCATGAGATTCATTTTAAGTGACTAAATTTTAACTATGACCGTTTGGATTTAAATATTCACATTTGTGAAGGAAAAACTAGTGCTCAATTGTTGTGTTATATCTTTCGATATATTCAGAATTTTCTCAGTGTAAAAATTAAATATATAGAACAATCCAAGTCTCATCTATCAATATATATTTTAATATTTAAAATTTTGTGTAGTCAAAGATATTAAGGTTCAAAGTTGACTGTGTGTTTGTGTATATTCTACAAGTAACCTGAGAAGGGTATTCGAGTTGTGCTTGTTGGTATCTTCATGTTTAAAGATGAACTATATATTGGAGTATGTATTAGAATAAATAAGGACCATTTTTGTGTATTATTAATGGTTAAAAAATCATATATAGTGTTAAAAAAGTGTAAGAAGTTGACTATATTTTCATTCATAATGACTGTGTGTACAAAGAGTTGTTTGAGTTAATTAGGGGTTAGTAGAAGAGTGCTATCATGGATGTTAGAACTTAAAAGGGGATTATATATAATTTTTCATGGGTAAATATGTTTTAAATTTTTATTATGTTCCTATTTTTATCATAGAAGTGTCAAAGGTGTGAATGGGTCTTTATATAACCTAAAAAGTGACTTATGCTTATTTGAAAGAATATATATATATATATATAAAACATATACATATACATATATATATATATATACATATACATACATACATAATATATACATATACATATATATATATATATATACATATATACATATACATACATACATATATATATATATATATATACATATATGTATACATATACATATGTACACATATACATATACATATATATATATACACACACACACACACACACACACACACATACATATATATATATACATATATATATATATATATATATACATATACATATATATGTGTGTGTGTGTGTATATGTATATGTGTGTATATATATTTATATTTATATATATATATATATGTATATGTATATGTATGTATATATATATATGTATATATATATATGTATGTATACATATATATATATATATATACGTATATGTATGTATATATATATGTGTGTGTGTGTGTGTGTAGACACACACACACACACACACACACATCCACTCACCATTATATCTTATATAAATCTTGATCTTTACCTTTCCTCAATGTTAAAATTTGAACACTTTTCCTCATCTCACTACTTCCTAACACCTTGGAACAAACACACTCCATTGATACTTTTATAATGAGCTCGATCTTTAAATTATTAACCAACTAAAACTTTGACTCATTTAAATCAACACACACCATAAATCTTGATCTTTACAAATACTAATTAGTTTTTTGATTTCTATTTGGTCCTAGTCTTTACCCTTCACAAATTTGGCTGAGTATGGGGACTATTACAATCTGCCTGAAAGGCCATTTTTGCTCCTTAATAACTTTTTCCATATAAGAGAATATATCATGTATTAATCTGATCCTATAACCTTTTAAAGTCTGATATATAACTCCATTAATCTACTCACTCAGATTTTTCTACCATAGAGACAACTATGTCAAGAACTATCTAGAAGGCTAACTTTACACATATAAATCTTTTGATGTGCTTCATTTCATGACCTTGTTAGGTTGTGGAGATAAAAGCTTCACCAAGATGAAAACAAGAGAAGTTACGAAGGTTATGGAGGTTGCTGAGAGTTGCTAAATGTATTACAGGGAAACCAACATCGGTCTGATCAACTGACATTGGTCAGATGGCAGTGAGGAAGCAACCAGCATCAGTTACCAATCGGCCGACATCAGTCAGGGAGGTGCCGGCATCGAGAACCTATGCGTGAACATGCAGTCTGCATGTTGATTTTGGAGAGTCTATTCTTGGACTATCAGTTTGCATGTTGAAGGCTAGTCTTAGTCTTGAGTTGCATGTCTAATTATTGTAATTAAGATAGTCTAATTATTTTAAGCATGAGATATATATATGGACTCATGGGTTGTATTGTAAATAGGTAGCTAGAGAGTAAGAGAGAAAATAAGCTCCTTCTGAGAGAGGTGAGCAATGGTGTGTTCCTCCTAGTGCCACAGTACCAAGGTGGGTGCTGGTTTGGAGAATCAGAAGGGGTCTTCGTATATGTATGATCTTGGTCAGCAGGTGAGCATGGCTTCTATTGGAGATCTACATTGGTGAGTAAGGTCTAATGATTTGTAGGTAGTAGTAGAGAGCAGGAGATCTACTTAGAGTATGGTTGTGTACTTGGTGTACTGGCAGCGTGTTACTGAATGGTTGGAGAGGTGAACATCAATTCTATATTGGAGTTGATTGTTGGGACCAAGAGAGAGAGGGAAGAAGGTCTTGAGGTGTGGTGAGCCTTTTAGGTGGAAGAAGAAGTGGCATCTTCTTTATTGTATTTTCTTCTGAGTATTTAATACAAGATTGTGTATTGTCTCTCATTCCCTGTGTTGTTTCATATTTCTAGTTACTTATTGATTCTAGTATAATTCTGTGTTTAGTTGCTAATACAAGAAGTAATCATATGTGCTCTATTTGTGGAGCAAGATCTTGACAAGTTGGTATCAGAGCTTTTGGTTGGGTTGACTAACAGGTGGTTTAGATCTGGTAGTGTTTGTTGATTACAGGTTACTCACAGGGGTTTTAGATTGAGTGGGAGTATAGCAATGGTAGAAGAAAGTAAGCTATGAATGGAGAAACTGAATAGCACGAATGGTCTAATTGATGGAAAGAAAGAGCAGGGAAAAGGAGATTATTGGTCGGTAGGAGATCAGCGTGTAGAAGCATATGTTGTAGGTAATGTTGCACAGGATGTTCTGGATAAAGTAGAATCTTTGTTTACAAATTCTTTTGCCTCTTTCCATGCAGCCCAAAATAGAGCATCTTTTCATGGGTATGTCTTTGGAGACTTTGGAGAGATTTATTTAGGGGTTGGAGAGCCTTGTTAGATGATTGACGAAGGGGAAGTGAAGGTGAAATTGTAGATAGATAACACACAGGTGGTGAAGGAAGTCATGCAGGTACCAGTCTTGGAGATGAGTCTAATTTCTTCAGGAAAGTTGGGTGATGGGAGATGCACTGTAACTCTCATAGTGGATACACTTGAATTAGATGGTGGTAAGAAAGTAGGTATCCTTTATCTATCTAATTATATTACTGATCACCTTTTGTTACAGAGATGTGGCTTTGTAGTCTTGGTCACATATGTAGGAGGGGAATGCATGTTCTAAAGCAGAAGATAGATGTTTTTGACAAGCTAAAAAACTAGAAAGCCTTGGTGTTCATGGAGGAGATGATAGACAGAGATCAGGTGAGGGAACTAAATTATTCTGAGTAGGGTTGTGTTGATTTGAATAGGATTTTGATCCATGGAGAGCTCATGGGTAAAAATTTATCACTCACAGGTGAACACAGGTACCAGCATCAGTCATACGATAACTGACATAGCAGTAGGAAGACCAACATCGGTCATGAAAGAACTGACATCGACATAATGGATACTGGTGTCAGCCAAGGAAATGATGTAGGCAGTCAGGGTCAGTGCAGGGAGCTGACATCAGTCAGTTGTAGACTAGAAGATGGTTGAGATCGATCACTGGAACAAATATTGGGCAGACAGCGAGTTGTCAACAAGTCTCAAATGCCCATATGGAGGTCAGAAAGGGTAAGTGAACCTCATATTCATTGTTCACCTTCTTTATATTTCTTATTGATGGTCAAGAACCAAGAAGATGTGAAGAAGCAATGCAGGTAGAATCCAGATACAATGGGAGCTTGGCATGGATGAGGAGTGTGAGTCCTTGGAGAAGAACCAAACAGGTATTTTTTGGTGGAGTTGTCAGCTGGAAGAAAGCACTGAGAGAGGAATGGATTCCCAAGTTAAATAATAGAGTGGATGGATACGTGAGATGGAAGGCCAAGGTATATGGTCTTGAGGAAGCTACAGGTATAGAGCTGATAGGTGGTACCAGTTAGATGACAAAGCAGAGCTTTTGTCAATGTCAGTATAACTATTGTGTTTACCTTACAAGGGGGATGATGGTTGTAACATTATCTTGTTATTGTATGTGGAGGATGAGCTTGGATTAGGTTCATACATACAGGGTTTTTTTGAGCTAAAGTTAAGGTTAATTTAGAGGTGTGTCATGAAGAATTTGGAGTAGCGAAATTCTTTGGCATAAGAGATATGGAGATTTTATCTCTAGTGGGAGCTGATGTGAAGACGGTGTTGGCGGGGTTTGATATGCAGGATGCAGAATCAATAAGCACATTAAGGGATAGATAGTTCAAGCTTAGCTTGGAATAGGGTTTGAAATCACATGAGGTCTAGTGTAGGCCTGAGTTTTCCCAAGCAGTGGGGGTTGTCAGAAAGTATGGAGCCAACTCGGGGAAGGAGTACTAGAGGGCAGTTCAGTGGATTCTCAGGTATCTAAGAGGGATCAACAGTAGGGATTCTTGTTATGTAGGGTCAAGGTCTTCACTACATGGGTTGTAGGTTTGGATATGGCAGGTTACTTGAATGATAGGTGTAGCATCACAGATTGTGTGGTGGTTGGTCTTCAGGATTGATCTTGAAGAGGGATACAAGCCAGGGAATAATTTAGACAGTGTATAGGGACAGGTATAGGTGCAGTTGTTTATCTCCAAGTGGGAGATTGTTAGGTTGTGGAGGTAAAAGCTTCACTAGGATGTAAATAGGAGAAGTTACAGAGGTTACAGAGGTTGTAGAGAGTTACTAAATGCATTGCAGGGAAACCGACATCAGTCTGATCAACTGACATCGATCAAATGGTAGTGAGGAAGCAACCGATGTCGGTTACCAGTCGGCTGACATCAGTCAGGGAGGTGTCGGTAGCCTGTGCGTGAACATGCAGTCTACATGTTGATTTTGGAGAGTCTATTCTTGGACTGTCAGTTTGTATGTTGAAGGCTAGTCTTAGTCTTGAGTTGCGTGTCTAATTATTGTAATTAAGATAGTATAATTATTGTAAGCATGAGATCTATATATGGACTCATGGGCTATATTGTAAATAGGTAGCTAGAGAGTAAGAGAGCAAATAAGCTCCTTTTAAGAGAGGTGAGCAATGGTGTGTTCCTCCTAGTGCCACAGTACCAAGGTGGGTGCTAGTTTGGAGAATCAGAAGGGTTCTTCGTATATGTATGATCTTGGTCAGCAGGTGAGCATAGCTTCTATTGGATATCTACATTGGTGAGTAAGGTCTAGTGATTTGTAGGTAGTAGCAGAGAGTAGGAGATATACTTGGAGTACGGTTGTGTACTTGGTGTACTGGTAGCGTGTTACTGACTGGTTGGAGAGGTGAACATCAATTATGTATTAGAGTTTATTTTTAGGACCGAGAGAGAGAGGGAAGAAGGTCTTGAGGTGTGGCGAGCCTTTGAGGTGGAAGAAGAAGTGGCATCTTCTTTATTGTATTTTCTTCTAAGTATTTAATACAATATTGTGTATTTTCTCTCATTCCTTATGTTGTTTCATATTTCTATTTACTTATTGATTCTGGTATAATTCCATGTTTAGTTGCTAATACAAGAAGTAATCATATGTGCTCTATTTGTGGAGCAAGATCTTGACAGACCTAAAATGTATCACATAGAAACTAGGGACAAAATTTAATAAAAAAATTTGATCAAATAATTTTAAAACTACCACATGTGTATAATATTACTACATAAAAATGCCTACTCAACTTTTCTTACCACATGCAAATTTGGCTAAGTATGTGAAAACATTGTCAAACTACCTGGGGGCCTAAATTTGCACTTGCATACATTTTCTCATGCTTAGTCACATGACATGATATTTAGTGCATAATATATTATCTCATATGTTAATTCATCCATTTATCAATATGTTTATAAAACTTTCATATGTGCTAGATATGATGTCACCAAATTGCTTACTTAGCTCTATTTAAACATAGAAAACACTATCAAAATGCTTAAGATCCCAACTTTACACACACATATATTTTGTTTTTATTTATCACATGAACTAAAATTTTAAATTATATCAACTAGGGACTAATTTATCATAACCATATGACCAACTCCCCTTGACTCATCCACACATGGAAATTATGATGTTAGCAAATTGTCTATTCAGATTTTCTGCCACTAGATCCAAAATGTCTAGATGGAAATAATGATCAACTAGATGAAATCCACTCATACAAAAAATCACTCAAAGCAATAAAAATTCTTATGGTACCTCTTGCACATTATCAATAATTAAAATTCATCTCTAACCATGCCAAAAAAAATATCAACCAAACCAACTTCAAGCATACTAGGACAAACACATTACACACTTTGCCATTGTCACTTAGACTATCAAGGCACTTCATCCACTCACCTAGAAACCTTCATGAAATAACCATGAAATAATTTAAAACTCCCAATTTCCATTAGATCTAATTTGAATGGATCGATGTATACCATTGGATCTTGATCCATGGAGTTGGACATGATTGGTTTCTTTGTTTACTTGCAGGATCTTTGACATATTGATGCTTTGCTCACTTTAGGATTATCCTTTCCCAATAAAACATGTATCATTGATATGGGTGATATAATTTTGACTTTATATGGGTCCCCATGAATTATATATCTTTTATTTGAGCCTTGATATCATGACACTTGTCATCTTATTATTGGTCCTTTCTTTTCTTATAAATGAAACAAAATAAAACAAGGCTCAGGGAACATATAGGACTTAGGATAAAATATTTAATCTAAGATTTGGTCACATTATTAAATGTGATTAATAACCTTAGGGTCATTATTTTAGACTAAGTGTAAAATATAATAAAAGGACCTTGTATTTAATTAACCCATGTAGATACTAAAAGAATTAAGAAGACCTTGGGTCATAAATAACTTAGTATCAAAATTTTAGACTAAGGTCTTATCCATGTTAATAAACAGGAATAATATCTTAGGATAAAATATAAGATAAGTTTTAAATAAATATTAAGTATTCCCATGTAATTTTCAAATAAATTGACCCCACATAAATTTGAATTCAAATTTAAAAGGCTTAGGCTAAAATAATTATACTAAGGGTTTTTAGATGTTCAAACATGAATTTAATTGAACAATTAAGAACTAATAAATAATCAAAGGGTTTATTTATCATTAAAACTCAAAACCCTAGACATTTTCCATAATTTTGAGACTCTCTTTAACTTAAAACTTGGAAACAGATGAGCAACCGTTAGCAACATTAGGCAAAATAAGATAAGAACTAAATAGAGACATGGTAGTTGAGCTAAATGAGAACTAGTCGTGGATGATCTTCAAATAAAAAACTATGATCAAGTGGCATTTTCAACTTGAAGCATAAATTTGTAGAAATTTGAAACAAGGGTCCCCATTTTTAGAAATGGGGGTATGTTGACCTCAAAAAATGGCAAATTCTAGGGGAAACATTACCAAATGTTAGAAATCAAATCCTCTAGTTTGAACTAACAATTAGACTACTCATTCCATATTATCAGGCACCATTATTAAGAAAAAATCATGATTAGAACAAGTCTTTCACATACATAATTTGGTTTAAAACACCAAAACTTAGTCATGTTGTGTGTGTGTGATATGATTTCTTAACTGATTGCTATGGGATTTAGAGGATGACTTCTATAATTCATGACCTTGATCATTAAAACTTACTTATAACGTATTTATATGTTCATTAAAGATCACACATTATAAATAGGGAAGGATTGGGTATTGATTTACTACCAGTTAGGCATCCATATCCCTAATAGAGATACATTTAGATCCACTCTAGGCATTGCTCTACTATATGGTATGCATCCATAGCCCTAGTGGACGATACCCAAATCAACTTTCCCTAGAAATCTTTGAATTTTAAATAAAGCTCTTATTTTTGTATTTTTAGATATAATTTTTCTTTCCAACAAATTTTGGGAGCCAAAATTATCTAGGTTTTTGGATTTTCTAAATGTTTGATCTTTATTCAATCATCCTTGGTCATGAACTTCTTCCTAGGCAATAATGTTATTTAAGTGTTAATATGGCGTTGTATCAGTAATCCAAAATTTTAATCAATATGTGTAATCCTTATTATAACTAGGTTTAAATAAGAATACAGATTAATATTTTAAGGAAAAAATTATCTAGATACCAATCCTTACCATTTTATCCAAATCATAACATCAAGCTCACATTTCTAGAATCCATGATCAACCATTGGTTAAAGTTCATACCTACATTCTTGGTTTGTTGACCTTTGAGCAACTACATGCATTAGAGCTTGAGGACTATCTTAGAAAGACTTATTGAAATTAGTAAAAAAAAACAAAAGAAATAAAAAACACAACAAGAAAACCAAATATTAATAAGTAAACAAATATTTACATTCACTACGTACAAGCAAGAAATGGGAAAATAAACCTAATCTAAGCCTACTGACTAGTCTTACAAGTTACTCCATGTGGACTTGGGGTGAATCAATATAGAATTATATCTTGAGATATTTCCCATTTTTTGTCAATGTAAACTCTATTCCTTATAATTCCTTAAGCTTAAAAGTGTTGTCTCCTAGTATCTCAACAATCTAGTAGGGGCCAATCCACAAAGGTGTGAATTTTCCTTGATTTCCCAAAGGTTCATATGATTTGTCCCAAATAAGAACCAAGTTTCCTTATTTTAAAACCTTAATTTTGGAATTTTTATCAAACCATCTTCTCACTATGGTTTGGTGCCTACTCAAATTATAAAAATCTTCCTTTCTTGCATCTTCTATTTAAATAATGTCAAGTAACCTTGAACTTGCAAACTCCCAATCCTATCCTTCCATATATTCTTTCATAAACTTGTAGGTTGGAAGCTTGAAAGTGATGGGGAATATAGGTCCTTTACCATATACAAGAAAAAAATGTAATTCTTTTAGAGCTTGATTGACTCTTTTTCTATTAGCCCAAAGGGCATACTTAGTAACTTGTGCCATGTTTTTGGTTTGTTAGTAGTAGATTTCCTGATGGCTTTCATCAAATTTTATTAGTAGATTATGATACCCTATTACCTTGAGGGTAATGGTTTGATGAAAACTTAAGAATAATGTTGTTTCCATATTCCCACTCAGTCATCTCAATGGATATGAAGGTAGATCCATTATCATAAACTAGAGATATTAGTGTTCCAAATCTACTACATATGTTCTCTTCTAATAACTCTATTACATTTTATATCCTACATTGTTTAGTTGTTAATACTTATGTCTATATGTTGTATTAGTTAGTATTAGTGAGAACATAATTATGTCCTTCTAAACAATTATGTTTGATGACCCCAAAAAAATTTAATCCCCATTGAGTAAAGCGTTTATCAATCATCACTGGATTTAATGGCATAGTTTCCTTGGGTTCTTTGGTATTGAAAATTTAGCACTAATAACACTCTCTCACATTATTGTGTTAATATTTGAAGATAATAGGCCAATATTAACTATCCCTAAGGATCTTATGTGTTTTCATCCTTCTTAATGGGTGTCCACTTCCATGATTCTCATGGAAAGTACTCAAGACCTCACTAGCTTCCTCTTTGGAAACACATATCAGGTATATCCCTTCATAATTATTCCTAAATATCACTCCATATTTTATCAATAAATGAGCTTCCTTGATCCTTATATATCTATTTTACTCCCTAATTAACCCTATAGGATAAAGGTTGTTGATTATTAAATAGACAATTGAGTCATACCAATCATTGGGTTGAAAAATTTGTTGATCTACCTACATCACACTTAACTTGGGGTTAGTATTAACAATTAACTATATTAATCCCTGACATCTTACCAAGTTATCAATCTTAATTTCTAGATCATATTATTGAAGTACAAACATACATTTACCTCTTATTTCCCCTGGTTCACATTGGTTAAGCATGATTTTAGTGGCAAGATCTGGAAATATTACATGCACCTTATTTATAAAAACATAATTCCTAACTTTGTTTACCAATTTGACTAAAGCACATACTTACTTTTCAATTAGGTAATATTTCAACTCAACATTTTAAAAATTGGTACTCATTAAATCAATGGGATGATCATATCCCTCTATTTTCTAAGTCAGAATAGCTATAATTGTATGGTTAGAAGCAAAATAATAAAGATATAAATCCTTTGAAAAATTAGGGCTTATCAATACTAGTGCCTAAATTATTGATTGTTTTATGTCCTTGATGGCTTCTTTATCTCTTCATTCCAATTGATCTTGTCTTCTTTCTTCAATGTGTCACTCAATGGTCTCACAATTTTTGCAAAACCAAAAATAATATTTCTCACAAAGCTGATCTTCCCAAAGAAAGATTTAAATTCATTTATACTATTAGGGGATTCTATTTTTGATATAACAAATACTCTATTAGGGTCTATATAAATCCCATCTTTATTTATAACATGTCCTAATAATTTTCCCTTAGTAACACAAAAAATACTCTCCTTTGGGTTGAGAGAAATTCCATACCTCCTACATCTTTTAAATACATGTTGCAAGTACATGATATGGTCCTCCCTATTTTATAAAAATATAGTCAAGTCATCCATGTAAATGATAATGCACTTACCTATAATCCCTTGGAAATTTTGGTCCATCACTCTTTGAAAGGTTGTACTCACATTTATTATCCCAAAGCGTATTCTCTTGTAAGTAAAAGTGCTCAACTTAGTAGTGAATGCAGTCTTTAATATGTTTTATTTATTCAAAATCACTTGGTTATACACTAAAAAACCATAAATAAAATACACAATTATAGAACCACTAATAATTTGAATAACTTGATCAAGAGAAGGCAAATGATAATTGTCTTTTTCATATGCTCTTTTCATATTTCTATAGTCCATGCACAATCTAATCTCCCCACTTTCTTCCTGAGTGGCACTAAGATAGATGCCCAATTGGAGTGTGTAATGGGAAAAAATATCTTGGAATCCAATAAATTCTTGATCTCTTTGTATATCAATGGCTCTCAAACAGGGTTAACTGGTCCTTATTTCTAGCTAAAAGGCTTGCAAGCTTATTTTAAAGGTATGGTATGAGTTATGAATCTAGGATCAAATATATTTAATTAATCATAATACCATACTATAACTTATTTATATTTGGAAAACAACTCTTTATATTTTCTTAGCTCATCATTAGTATAGGCTATACCAATGTTAACTATCTGGGGTTGACCTTGTGCTCCTAAGTCAACTAATTTGTAATCTTTCCCACTTACCTTGGGAACTTTGACATTTTTATCTAGTTTATCCATGTCAAATAATCTCTCTAGGGTGATAATTCCCTTAGGAATCTTTTTTTTTAATTTTACAATTATATAATTAATGTTGCTATTATCAAGAGTATTTTCATTAGCTTCATCAATGATGTGAGCTTCACACACTCTTAAACTAGTCATGAAGTCTAAAATATATTCGTCATCACTTAATAACTAAAAATGGTTAATATTATCAAGGAATAAGGGACAAATAACTAATTCAGCACTAATGTTTCCTTTTTTAAAGTCTTGGTTTGGTATAAGATTGGTTGAAACTGAAGCTAGCTCATCAACAAGCATGTTTTATTCCCTAAGAATTATGACAATGTTAAAAGCATCAAAATACTCTATCAAGTCTCAAACTATAAATTTATATTTATTTAAGCAATATAATTTATATTGGTACTTACTTCTTACTTGATTAACTACTAATTATGAATCATCATGAATAAGTAGTTATTTGGCCTTGTGATTTATGATAAATTGTTAACCTAAGATTAGAGCCTCATACTATGCCAAGTTGTTAGTGCATGAAAACTAAAGTTTTTAAGAAATACTATATTATTTTACAATAGGATTAATTAAAACAATTCCTACCCCTGATCCAGACTTACATTTCGCACCATCAAAATATAATTTCCATATCTTAGGCATAACATTAGTATCTTTAGAGTCACATACCTTAGAGGTCTCAAGAGTATAAACTCTCAACTTATAATTGGCCATGTTGACCCTTTAATTTACAACATTATACTCTGTGATCATATTTTTCATCTTGGGCTCTCTTTTAATTTAAATTTGATTTGGCACTCCCTTCCATAGAAGCCACATATGGGAACAATTAGTAGACATGTAACCAATCAATTATCTAGTCTAGTCTCTACTTAGTAGCATCTCATAAGCATCAAGATTATCCACCACTTGGATGTTTATATATTTTTGCATCCTTGGCTCACCTACAAGATTCATGTGAACATTTAACAATTCTACAGTTACTTTCACCCTAAATTTATCTAATTTATTAATAAATGTATCATATTTTATTGGATTCAAACCAAGATTCTCACAAATACTTTTAGGAATGATGTTATCAAAATAACCTAAGTATAATAAATAACTATGCAAATTCTTAACAAAATTTATGAATGTAATCAAGAAAGGTGGGACATCTGATTTGTTTTTTTAAATAGTAACATTAGAATTTGTAGTCTTGGATGACTTACGAGGTTTCTTAGATAGAGATTCAAGTAATAAGTCTTTATGCTTAATAATCTAAGTTATTTCATGTAGTGTGATGTTAGCATTAATATTTTCCATGTCCTCAACTATATTATATCCACCCTTAGTAGAAGTATTAGATGAATAACTATTAGATTTAGAAGTACTTTACTTTAGAGGTTTAGGATTGTTGTTAGTTATAGGATATGGAGGAGTGTCAAAATTATTTAGTGGATTTGAAGTTGTGAAAGGTTTCTTCTGCTCCCTGTTCCTCAGAGGATAGGTCTTCTTCAAATATTGTTGAAAAACATGCACCTCTTTAAGAGTATCTTTAGGCTCATTTTCCTCTTTAAATGGGAAGTCAAATGTCTCCACCATTAGAGTTGTATTTATATATTTTGATGACTTTGAATAACTAGATGTACCTACAAAATTATCTATGTTAGGTCTACCTTCAGGGGTATTTAATTCATCCTAAAACAACACAAAAGCATTAAAGAATTCAATGAATTCCAACTCACCATGCTTTGAAGTATTGTGAACCCTATAATATTCATTTAAAAAAACATCACAAATATTAATCTCAAGGTTATTCTTTATTGATGATGACTTATTATTGTTATTATTACCTTTGTGAAACTAGTTATTAGGTATATTGAAACTTTGATAAGCATAATTCCTATTGGATCTTTCCCCAATATTGCTTACCTACTTTTTCAATTGAAGGAAGTCAATACTCAACTTTTGAACCATCTTGAGTATGGATTCATTTTCATTCTTTAGTGCCTCAAAATTATGAACTTGATTACTATTATTAGTTGTTGACATCAAATTTATCTATTATTTTGGATGAAATCCATTTGAAGTATTATATTTCATGAATCCTAAGTTTTGGCCAAGATGAGCATGGCTTAAGGGAAATTAGTTCAAGATTGGTATCTAATTTAGGGTAGGCACATTTGGATTGGCATTAGGAATGATATTCAGTGTAGGGAAATTGGGGTTGACATTTGGGATGGCATATGCAAGTTAACCTTGAGGATGCATTTGATCATTTATTATTATAGATTTAACATAGCCTAAGGCCAGTGTGTTTATGAGTCTAATAGACCTTTTAAGAAACACAAAGTCATGGGGTTCAAATCATCCTTATATATTTACAAATACAAAGCGTCATTAGGTCTATAGGGAGTTATGGTTCCATTGAACATCTTTTAGAATCAAGTGTTAAAGGTTCTAATGGGCTCAATAGAATCTCTTTTAATAGTTGTGAATTATTGATAAAGAATGCAAGGACTAATGATTTTACCAAATTGATCCATAAATATCCTATTAAAATCATTCCATCTAGTGATGTAGTTATTAAGAAGATTGAGAAACCACTCATATGTAGCATCGTTGAAAGTAAATGGAAAGAATCTACATACTACATCTTCATGAACTACATTCAAAAATATTAAATAAGATTTGCAAGATTTATTGTGTTCTTTAACTATGAAAATACCATTAGGACTGAAAGATGGAAAATATTTCTTAGGGTTTTGGGGTAGGTCATGTACCTGACCATGCACATTGCTAGAAGATCCACCTACCCAAGCCATACCTTGATAAAGATTGAACATAGGAGCACTTTGAAGAGGTGAAGTAGGATGAGATTTAGAAACCCTTCACTTACCTTTGTCTACTCTTTCTTTCCTATGATATTCTAATGAAAGGTGAGGTAATTTTGCTTTAGACCATGACCTAGTCCTGATTCTTGGTAGTTCTAGCTTGAAAATCTTGAGTCATATCCAAAATATCACTTAGAAACCTTATCTTTATAAATATGAATGAAATTTATCCCAATTCTTGCAAATAACAATCCAATTCTTAACTATGAATATATTTTCACATTTAAGATCCCTAAGTTAAGAAAAATTAGCACAAATTTATATAATTTTCTTCAAAGATCAACTATCTTTGACTAAATAAGCTCAAAAATATAGTTAAACTTGAGATTATTAATTATATTTACACATTTAAGTCCAAATAAACCTAAATTTGAAAATAATCAATCAATCTTTGAGCAAATTTTTCGTCACTAATTCCAAATGAGGAATATTCACCACACTTAATCTATCTTTGCAAGAATTTAACATAGACCCTCAAAGAATGACAATCTTCAACTAAATGAGCTTAAAGATTGGTCTGAAACCATGCACACCAATGATATTTACACAATTATGCTAAAATAAACACAAATATGTAAATAATTCATTGATATTTGAATAAAATTCACTAAAATTACAACATATACCACAAATTTACAAAGATTCAACTAAGGCCATCCTTCTAGTGCTAGCAAAGCACATCCTCATATTGATGCATACAAGTGTATTAGAGGGTGGTCTAGAGTTTCTAAGAGACACTACTCATTTTTGAATTTAGATAATTCAATGCATGAGTTTCAAGTTGTGATAGTCTTGTTATCTTTGGTGGAATAATGGTAGAACAAGTGAATTATTTCATAATATTTATAAAATTTGGTTTTTGGGAGTAATCATGGCTTAATATTTAACCTTTAAAAATGAGAGTAATAAAAGATAAATGAAGTGAATTATGATTAAAAAACTAAATTTAAGTCTAAGTTAAGATGGATATTCAAAATGAATCTAATGCAAAGTAAATGGATCAAATAAAAAGTAAAAGTAAGGGTAGGGAAAAGAAGGAACATGTTGATGTTGTTGATCTTTAACACATATATTATGACAAAGTTCAAATATCATCCAAATATGTACTTAGAACCAATGTATATCACGAAATAACATAAGCTCAAATCATACTACACATTAGGTAAGCATATGAGGAAATTAAGGAATGCAAATAAGAGCTTGATTTACTTTAAAGATTTACACCTATAGGTAAATAGCATAAGCACATCCATAAGAAGAGCATAGAAAATGAAATAAACTGAAGAACTTTTAGTCAACCTAGTATTGGCACAAGTTCACAGTTCTACATTTTGGAAGTGCACATTAAGAATCAATAAAAACCATTCAAATCTAAATTATAAACCAAACAATTGAGACAGAAACCTTGATATAATTCACACAAACAAATGAGATAAACTTTTCAAAATTCCATGTTTGGATTAAATTTATCCAAAATTAGCATATGTACTTTTTCTCAAAACTTCCTCCTTTTTTACAATGTACAATACCTCTTTATATAGAAAATTCATGAGGTATGATGGTTAATCATGTCAAATTATAATAGTATAAGTTTTAGGGATAACTATCCCTCATGCATCTTTCTAGAACACTCTAGACACTTCTTAATAGACTGACCTATAGCCAATGTGATTTATAAGTCACACATGCTTTTACAAAAGAATATTATCTTTTCAAAATATTAAAAAAGTTAAGCTACAAAAGGAATATTCCTAAATTAACTAGTTTTTCCTTGAGATCCCTTTGATGCTGAAGTGCCCTATTGCTTCTACTAAAAAATCTCTGTTACCTTGGCATGTTTATCATCCATTAAATTCAAATTGATAATAATATCCATGAAGATTCCATCCTCTTGATCTGTTAGGTCTCTGAACTATTTGTCATTCTTTTCCATGGCTTTTTAACACTCCTTGGATTTCCTATCCTTTTTTCAACATTTAGGATCATGTCTAATATCCTACTATTATGAACCCTAGTCCTTCCTTGGCTTTGTTTTCTCACTTCATGCATAACCTAATAATATCTTAACTTTAATTCTTCATTGATGATTAGACCCATGGGGCTGAGTGAAGTTAGGTCAGTGATCATGCTCCCAAGTATTTGTTCCATGCTACTTATCAGTTGTTTACCATCTTCATGAAGGTCCTCTAGGTTCTTGGACCTTTTTTTCATACCCTTAATCTTATTTAAAAAAATTACCAAGGCCATATTTAGGTGAGCAAAGATAATTATTTCAAAGCTAGGAATTTGATCCTCTATCAAGATATTGATCAAATCCTTTACTTTGCTTCTTGACGTCTACCATTGGTAGACTAGATTCATAGCCACATTTATCTATTGGCTCACCACATTCTATATAGATTTCATTTATTTCAAAGATTTTAATGTATTAAACAAACATGCTTCAAACGTCCTTATCATGGCCTCTGGTACTAACAAGATAGCCTACTTTTCCAAATTCTCCTTCTATTATATGCCTTTGATGATAGCTCGTAATTATTTTGATCATGCATAGGACAATTCAAGCACATTATTCTCAAATATGGGATTCTCACCAAGATTTTATCCCACCATTGAAGTGAAATTGGTTAAAGATTATTATTTTTGGAAAGTGATCTCCTCTTCAACAACCATGACCTTCTTCTTTATTACTCTCTACAATCCAGTTATCTTTGGGTCAAACTTGACACCAATTGAGGATTATGTTACCTATGGTGCAAGGATATCCATTTGTTCTCCACTTGTTTCTCCTAGGGTATCCAATTTTATTTCCTCCTCCTCTTGTATGGAAACTATCCATGGCTTCAATTCATCAAGTATAAGGATGTTAATGGCTTGCATCTTAACTTGAAGGTGGTGCCTACTGAGGTCTTTCTACATTTTAGGTCCATAAATAAACCACTTTGGAATAGTTGGTCCATTAATTAGGTTCTCTTCACTAAATAAATTAAATTCACTCAAAGGATGAGTGAAATTCACTTTGGGTTTCTTGGTTTGTAAAATAATGGCTAGCTCAACCTTTCTCTTTAAAGGGGTGGTAATAAGAACTAGATCCAATACTTCTTTCCCCTTTTCTTCCATTATTTCCTCCATTTATTCATCATCTAATTTATATGCACTAGATAACATTTTCAAGGCATAACCAATAGTATCATTAGGATATAATTCTATAATGTGTACTTCCTCTTAGGGTAATTCTTGCTCTCCTACCTTTGATGACTTAGGGACTGATAAATAAAAAACTATCTCATCAAGCCTTTTTTCCTCTGGTCTTTGTTCAATTTGTGTATTAGGTATATGTTATTCTTATTTTTGTGATGATATAGGTATAATAGGTGCACTACTTGTATACACATAATATTTCTAAACTTTTTTTGATTAATGACACTTTATATCTTGTAAGAACCTATCGATTCTCAATATCTCTAAGTGCATGTCTTAAGGTGTGCACTAGTAAAGGGGTGGGCAGATCATCAGTGGTTCATAATATTATTGGTCCTTTTTCCAATTTCCATCTACACACTTATCTCCTAAAAATATTTACCCTAAGCTTATTATTCTTAGTCCTACCCATTTATCTTAGTTATCATGCCTTATCCATATTTTTCTTGCCTTAATTCCCTTTTGAGTAGTCAACTATACTAGGTCAACTGGGTCAACCCTATATAGTTTATGGGTATTTTTCACTTTCTTAGCTTGTTAGCCTTTCAATCGACCTAGCTTAGATCTAGTGAATTATCCTTGAAAATGCACTGGGTCAGATAGGTTGACCTTATACAACTACTGTTTCTAGGAGAATTTAGGGAAATATCTGCATATATATACAAGTTCATTTCTGACCATTTCATAAGAGAAAAAATAATAAAAAATAAGTACAAAAAAAAATCTACTTATTCACCATTCTACTTGAGAAATAAATATTAGGGTTCTATAATTTCCTTAGAGATATAGATTTTATCTTGTGGAGAAGTCTTTCAGATTCTTAGATAGGTTGTGTATCCCAAAGCTGATTTATCTTCATAATCCTTACATACCACAATAATATCTTACGACGAACCTTGGACAATGGAGATATTGAGTCTCAGTGGGTTCATCTTCAAAGGTAAGTATTCCTAACTTTATTTCTCCTTTGTAAGAGTAGATAGATAATGCATTTGTATTCTTCTCCCATGTATTAGGATTTTATATACATTAAATTTAGTATATGTCTTCTGATACATTTTTAATTTAGTTTTTTTATCATTTATAACCTAGAATTTGTGATAAAAGCTTTAGTGTGGACTAGATTAGATTTACTTTCTTATTATTAGAATAAGTGAATTCTCTAAATCTTAGGACTCCATTAGGGTTGTCGTGCGATTGTGTTAGACTTTTTATTTGGAACCCTTCCTAGCATGATATATTATGATAAGTGATCCCCTAATAAGGTTTAGTGGATCCCAATATTGTTCATGATCGCACTTAATAGGTGTATCCAAATTAGAAATGTGGGTATGCTCTATCTTCTTCAAGCTAGGATTCATTTATATACATGATGCATTTTTGATTTCATACATTCTAGTTAACCAAACATGAATCCTATCCCACCACTGGTTGGATTATCTTCACATTTTCATTTTTTTATCTTTTATTATTAGTATTATAATTCACTTTGGATTCACCTTCATCTTGCACTCTAGTTAACTAGATGTTAAACTAACCCTTTCAATATTTATTTCACTTATTTTCATTCTCTTAGTCATTACTTTTATCATACTGGATCAACTTTGTTAACCTAGTTTTGTGACATTTATACATGGGTTTCCAAGAACAGGTAACTAGATTGACCTATTCAACCTAGTACAGGTTTCTAGCCTTTCATACATCCATTTGAACCTACTAGGTTGACCCAGTCAACCTTGTACATTTTTTAGCACTTTATGGTAGGTTCCTGCATAGCTTGATCAATCATGTCAACGTAGTTTATATGTTTTTCCAACATAATTTAAGGTTCTTCATCATAAATCTTCTTTCATTTCATCTATAATCCACCAAGGTTCCTTTCTTCCTATCTATTTATTTCTTTTCTATCTTTCCTTTCATAATTTATAGTCTTTAAAACAACCCTTGTACAGTCAACTGGAATGACCCTGTTGACCCAGTTTTGTGTTTTGTGTGCTATCCAAAATGACTAGGTCAACCCTGATTGACTATGTACATTTTTAGACCTTGATTTTATAGTATAGGATGAACCTTTTTGACCCTATTCTATATTTTTTTCATATAGTGTCAACACTATAACTTGTTTCAAATTGGAATTAATCTCTATACACTAGTAATTAGTACACATTTTCTTATCTTGTTGCTTGCATGCTTAGAATAGTTCACATAGTCTAATTAGGGGGGTTTTAATTAATTTTTTAGTTTCACTATTTCTATTTTATGCACATATGACCATATCACAAAAATATAAATAAACACTTTAACATTTTGTCTACCCAAAGCCAACCTACTTGGATTTCATCACCAAAGGGGAAACTGACTTGATGCTCTGGTCAAGTATAAAGTGTGGTTAATGATCTATTCTAGCTAATCACCTAACACTTTATCATTGTGGTGTGTGAACTAAGGGGGTATGACCAAATACCAATCATATATCATTACCATTATAATCCCTTTTAGCCCAAACTACTTGAAACCATATTTAGATTTTTATCTAGTACCTTGCTTTATAGCCAACTTCTAATCACATTAAAAATCATATCTTAATAATTTAATAAACATTAAACTTTACCAATTAGTTAGATATTTACTTTACAAGTTAATTTCTTGTTCTTTTCTCAATTGTGTGTGCAAATGCTTACATTATCCAACATTAGTGAAAGGTTTTATTTTGTGTGTTTTAATTCAATTGGTCAGTGTTAATCCAATTGAATTTTTATTTCCTTTTAGTAATTACTAATTTTCATTAATTGAAAAATTATCTTGGTTCGTTTTCACAATCTATTTTTAGGCTTCTTGAATTATATGTCTACTATACTAGATCAACCCAATAGATATTTTGCCTTCTATACACTATACTATATTGAACCAATCAACCCTATACAATTTTATAATCCCTATTTCTATGATATATTGACCCAATTGAACCTATACATTTTAGTTACCTCTTTGTACTTTGCTTTCTTATCTCTCTTATTTTCCCTTCATCATGGGCCTTCTATTGGGTTATGAAACTGAGTTATAGTAAATAGACATAACTAACATTACCAATATTAATATGGTCTTTGATAGACAAATTAAGGCTCCTCTTTTGGATACTATTAATGTTCATATTTCCGCTCACATAATGAACTATGAGACCCATCCTAATACCTATATATATATCATAATTATCCTCTTTTCTTAGAGGATCCACCTGAGTTAGAGTATAATCAAAAAATGCTTTTCTTTATTTCCAAATTTCCTCAACATCAAGGAAAGGATCATTATACCATTTATAACCTCATGATTATTGGTCAAACCAAAGATCCTCATGCACCTACTCCTGCATTCAATACTAGATTTGGGGGTACCACTTTCTTTATTTCTCAATCTCTTCCTTCAATTTCGACTCCTTATGCCGTGACATCTTCTCTAGCCTCTTCTATCTCCATGCCTAGTATCTCAACTAACATGATAGGTTCTACATCTAATGGGCCTCTCATAAGATCCACTATCCTTAATCCTTCCACTAGTTCATTGTTTTCTACCCATGACAATCATGATTCTAGTTCTTCTTCTTCTCAACCATTCACTAGTCCATATTTTTCTACACAAGAAAAAATTTCCACTAGTGCCTCATATTCTCATAACTCATCTCAAGCTCATATCAACACTAATAGTAGTACCAAATCCACAAATACCAATTCTAGTGATTCTAATGTTAATCAAACACATCAAATATTATTGTAAACTCTCAATCAAATGAATACCTTTCAATCACATAATATAAATAAAATGATGAGGATGCAAAACCACCTTCTTAATCTTCAATCTCATCCATAACCAATGGCTAGGGGCACATAGAAATATAATGTTCCCCCTCCTCCTCTTCAATATTCTCAAGGAAATATCATTCCTCAACCTCCTTTAGTTAGTAAAACCATCAAGCATCTAAAAAATGAACCTCTCACTTCTTTAATTTCTAAAATTGATATAGGAGGTACAACACCTAAAATTTCCTATAATGTATCAACCAATATTACCCTTCATCTCAAAACATTTGTAAATGTTTACAAGGATTGGGTTAAATTAAACACCTTTATTACTACCAAAATCATAGCCAAAATCCTCACAAGTGATGATCTGGATTGGTACAATAAACTTAGAGCTCATTCCATTTCTAGTTTAGAGGACTTAGTTAATACCTTAATTTAAGAATTCCAAACTAATGATCTTCCTAAAAACACTTTGGGCCATGTCATAAATTGCAAACAAAATTAAAATGAAACCACTCAAGCCTTTGTTAAGAAATGAAAAATTTTATCAAACAAATGTGAACATAACATGGTGGATGATAGTATTTTTCATCTATTTACCAATTCCCTTTTTCCTAAACTTTAATATCGGTTCTGCACTCTTTCTCCACACTCTTTGGAGGAATCTATTGACCAAGCTAAACATCAATATTTCCTAATGCATTAATTAGAGCCACCCCAACCTTCTATAGGTCTTCATCTGTTACTAAAGAAAAATAATAATAATATTACTAATGATGGTGTTATTGATTCTTATGACACCATTCAAAATGTTCAAGCTATCATTCTTAACCCTTCTTTAGAACTAGCTCCTTCTTCTCAACAAACAACATCAACATTTGCAGACCTCTATCCTTAGCTAAATTTCTTAAGCATCTACTTAGGTATCTTCTACAAGAGTTGACCCTACTCATATATGAATTCATGGTATGATCCTAACAAGTTTTGTTGGTTTCATGCTAGGTGGGGAAATTCTCATTAGACTTGTAAACAACTTCATAATTTAGCTATGGATTTTCTTCTTGGCCCTAATTTTGATCATGATTCTATTATCCATAAGCATCAATAAGCCTATGCAATTGATCTTAAGGACTATAAATCCCATGATAAAACTCAAGCCTTGAATCAATATAATATATATTTATCTATTTACAAAGATCCTTTACCTAATCATCAAATGATCCAAGAAAACTAAGACAAGTCTACCCCTTCTAACAATAAATTAGAAAGTCTTGTTGAAAAAACTTCCGAAGAGAATGTGGTTAGCATGACTATTATGTAAGGGGTGGTGGCTTTCATTGATTCATATCCTATCTATAGTCCTTCATTTATAACATATCATGTTATCCAATATTCTTGTCCAACTCATTTAAATTAGTAAGGGGAAGATAACCTTATTAATTTTTACGATCCAATTTTTTATTCTCCTTTGGATAACACTTTTTATTCTATTTCTACCACTCCTCCATCATCTTCCAATAATAATGATAACTAAGTTTCTACTAACACTTCTTCCATTTCTCAAAATCAATATAAACCAACCACTTCATCATCACCACATGATTTACAACATTATTCCAAATCTTATTCTCATTCTTATCAAAAAATATTTCAATGTACTTCAGATCCTCCTTTTAAGGACCTCCTTAACCATTATGCATCTTTATCTAAAAATATTCTTATGGGTTATTATGAATGGGATCCCATTGTAGAACTCATTAATCTCCCATCTTACTTTCTATTTTTTGAGCTGATGAGGACTTACACCCATCATAGAAACTATCTTATGCATATTTTATTTGAGATGAATGTCCCTTGTCCTCCTCTAGCAAGATGGGAGGTAGCTTTATCTGGTTTCAAAGATATTATTTTAAAATAATGTGAAGAGATGTTTATCAATGTTGATGACACTATAGACACTTCTTTTTCTCTATAATTTCCTAACCCATCTATGATTCCTGATGAGATTTTGCTTCATGCAGATGATCCTCCCTTATTTATTAGTATTTAAATAGGCAATATATAAGTTAAGTGTGTATTTATTAATGAGGGTTATATAATGTGTGTTTCCTCTCTCTCTATTTCATTAATATTCTTGAATATTCTAAATAAAATATCAATTCTACGCATGACACATGCCAAGGATATGATAGAAGGCAAATGCCTCCTCTAGGTTGCATGTGGCTTCCCATTACCATCCCACTTGTCATCATCTATGTGAAGGTGATGATATTTAATTTACCATTTTATTATAAAATCTCACTTGGTAGTTCATGGCCTCACTGCATGAGATCTATTTCTTCTTCCACCTATCAACGCATTAAATTCCCTCACAATGGAGCCATTAATAAGATTCAGGGTGATACTACCCCTTAGAACTTTAAATAATTCCAAGATCATGGTGTCTTCAATATTCCCACCCTTAAACCTTTGAATATCATTCCATTCTATGAGTCTCAGCATCTAAACATTCCCATTAACTCAACTCTAGGTTACAATGGGCATCACAAGCTCATTGGTAACATTACTCATAACCTTTTAAACTCTGATGATGATGAGACCAATGAGATTAAATTCAATATTACAACTTATAATCTCTCACCTCATCTCATCTCACATCTTCCTACTTCCTTGTAACCTCATTCTCACAAACCTCCTTGCAATGACATTCCCATAGTCTTGACCAAGACTAGGCATCCTATTCATCATGCTTCATTGGATGACAAGGTTATCCCTACCTATATCATTGATCTTCACAACCTAGATTATAATGATGGTTATTACTTAGATGATCCATTTTGAGGTGGTCTTGTATAGGCCTATGATGTTGAGATTGTCCATTATTATTCTTCTTTACTTGAGGCTTTGTGCATCTCATCATTTTCATTCATTTATAGTTCTTAATTTCTAAATTTGTCCTCTTTATCATAGGGTCGATATGCCATCGACACCTCTAAATTTTGAGGACCCATGTAGGACTATGCTCATGGATCATGTTATGATTGGGCCTTACCATTTTTATAGCTACCCTAACCCTCATATCTAGTTAAGCCCTAAAGTTAGTGTAACTCTCTTTAGGCCTTCTGTAGATCCTATTCCTCCATTAGTATATCCTATTATAGTTGAGCCTCTTCTCACTCTTGCTATATTTGATCTTATTTTTTCTCCTACTGTTGTTGAGCCTACCCCTATTTTTGATGTTATCACTCCTTTAGTTGATCCTAGTTTCATTCCTTCGTCATCATCACCCTCCCTTGGTGATGGTTTGCTTCCCTTGCCTAAGATGGGACCTCTACCCACCAAATGGGCTGATAAGTGCTCTATGGCTTCTTCTACTCATAATTTACCTCTTTCTATGAGTGATTATCCTAAAACCACTCACAAACTTATATGTTGCTTCCATGGGATAAATAATCATTATTTCACCCATTATCATAAGTTTTAATAATATATTGATACCTCACATCCTTTTTCCCCATCAACAAACAAAGACATACCTCCCTTGAAGTTAATTCCTAAATATCTACCCAAATATGGTGAGGTATATTTTATATGGCATGTATGTGGCACCCATCATACTTCTCATTATCACATCCTTCAACATCATCTCAAAGATCATCTTATAGGAATTCTTAACCTTCTTTTATTCTTACCATAGGTCATTCCTATAAAATAGATACTCCTTCTCCTATGGCTACACCTCTTATGGTTACATCACCTCTTATGGTCCCTTTACCACCTTATGTGCCTCCACCTATGATTCCTTCACCTATAGACATTCCCTCACCTATGGATTTTTCAACCTCGATGATTCCTGCATCTCTAGTAGATACCATTCTCATTCATTCTCATGACCATCCTTTGCCTAATTATCCTCCTGAGTATGATCCATCTAGTATTCCTACTTTTTTAGTTGAGTAGATCATAACAAAAGTGTTTTCCTAGTATTAAATGAATATTGATGAAAATTAGTAGTAGTACATATGTAGCTTCATAAAGTCTTATCTAATGTATTGTATAATGTGTGTGGATAGATTTATCAATATTCATTAAAACATACATGGTGATTTCACATTTATATTTGATTAGACATGTGATCCAATCTTATTTCTATCTATTATATATCATTTGACATTGTGTCACATTTTTTCTTATCTTATATCATGATTTCTTACTTATTTTACTATATCTTTATTATAATAACATTTATATTCACATATGGTTGTATTTTATCAATGTTTTCCCTTTTTCCCTAGATTTTTTCTCAAAAATATATTTCTCGTATCATTATGATTATTTTTATTTATTATCCCTTTTTTTCAAAAATAATTTTTCATGGTGACTTGGTTATATAAACCTTATTCCCTTTGGTTATTATCTCCCTTTACCATGTGATCAATTAGAAAAAAATATATCTCATCACTATCTCCTTTTACTGGTCCAATTTGGATTTCCTTTTTCCCTTCTTCATTTTGTTACAAACTAAGCATATACACAATTGAGATTTGAGATCACATTCTAGTTTATTATCAAGTCTAAGTGTCCTAGTCAGTCTTTGTCCTTGGTTACTTAGCTTCCTTTAGCCTTAGCCTACAACTCATTCTTGTGTATCACTATCTCTCTCATTATTTGTCATTAGAAATCCATATGGAGGAGGAATCTTAAAAATCTTTCAAAATAAAGTTAAAATCCAAATCATTTAAACAAAAGGAAAAAATATTCTTGAAAAGTCTAATCACACTAAAAGATGTGATTCAAAGCACATCTCCTTCTTGTAGTTGAATCTCAAACTCTACAGTTGACCTCACAATAGAGCCAAGGTCCTTTGGGGTGTGGTAGGCCAGTAGATTATTAGAGGAGAATTAAAAAAATCTCTTAGTGCTACCTACTTTCTCACACAAGTACCCAATCTTCATAGTAGATCAACGAATCTATAATGGGTCCTGAAGAACAAAGAACATGTCATAGGAAGGTATGTCCATATTTATTTTTCTTTTACCAAACTACCTTCATTAGGTGATCTAAATAGCACACTTATTTTCCTATAAAGCTTTGTGTCTTTAGTGAATAGGTTTTCTTTGTACATAGATGACCATTAGTCACTTAGTGTCTTCTCATTTACATAGTATGCTTCTTTCCTCTTAGGGTCTTCTCATAAGATGCCTAAGTCTTGATTTTTACACACCTTTTTTCATTCCTTATATCCTTTGTATTTCCTCTTTAGAAATATTATTTTGTCTACTGATCACTCCCCTTGGGATTTCATTTGTGAGTTTATTTGTAAGACCATGGATAAGACCCAACATTACTCACAAACTACCATCTTTTCCTCCCTATTACCCACATCATTTATTACTTGATATTCCTATTTATTCCACCTAGTGGTGTTATCTTTGTTAAGTTGTAGTGTAAGACCATGAATAGGACATGACCCTCTTCACAATTTTTTTCAATACCTAAGTCACCATCCAAATTACATGTGTCAAATTAAAGATAAGACTCAATCAATTATGAAGTTACATGTCATTTTACATGCTTTCAATCTTGATTTAGTATATTTTATGCTTACTTCATTTTTATTTCACCTTTTTTATCTTCTTATTTTTTGAGTGTGTGTAAGATTACAACCATTTCTTGAATTTTTCATACTTCCCAACTTGAATTAGTATGACCATTTTAAGACCAATAATTTGCAATTTTATTTTTCTTTCATACTTCCCAACATGATTTAGTAATGATTTATTGACTTAGTTAATTTGTTTTTATTACCATTTATGCCCTTTTACATACCTTCCATTTTATTACATTGTTTTCATACTTCCCAATGTGAATTAGTATGATTTTAATTATTTTAATTTGGTGCAAAAATATTTCACATTAGTTTAAAAACAAATTCATTTTCACCATATTATTTTACCATTTCTTGGTGCTTTATATTTATTCATTTATTATTTTTATACATTTATTAGCTTGAAATAGTGTGTAGTACATTTTATTGATTGACTATCTTTTTTCAAGTCTTTTTTTTCTTATTTATTTTTAACCATACATGTGTTTCTCATAAATTCTAAGAAAGAAACCACATCACATATATTTCCTATAGCATATAAAACAAAGCTAAATATATGTGCTAGAAATAAATATATCTTAAGCATCCATAATGTCAACCATAATGAGAAATAATAATAAACCATAATGAAAACATACACATCTAAAAAAATATGCTAAAATGATCTATATATATCATGATTTTAAATACATCATATGCAACCATATCTAATGCTCCATCTCTATGGCTAGGCTCTATCCTATCTATCTCATGGCTTAGCCATGCTAACTAATGAGGCCTCAAGTTGGCTCCTCCAAATAATATTCTATAAGGAGTTCATCTAAGATCTCAATCCCTCTATCTATACTTGTAGGTGTGATACCCACACCTGTGACTCTACCAACTGGGTTTGAATATCTATCATCAGTGCTACTATAACTAGATACATATATCTTTCATCTACTAAGGCCTACCATGCTTATATCTCCCCTAAACCCATCACTTCTAGTGGTTGTATCCTCTCTTTGTGTTTGTATCTACCTCACTACCTCTATAGCTAATCTAAACTAGCTCATTGGAGATGGGGTAGATGGTACACTCAAATCCTATACTTTCATGGGGTTGTATGGCTATAGAGACTCATTGAGGATGTCATGGAATTATCCCCTTACTAGGGACCCCCATCTCTCCTCTGCATCCTTAGCTACTCTTGAAAAATCACACCAAATGGATATTAGATCATTGTTATATCTCAAAATATATATTTAACTCAACTTCCAAATAAAAACTTAAAAAAATAATTTAATCATATTTTCTTACCTATCTATGTCTTAAATACTATGGTATCACCATCTACATGACTGCCTAGCACAGTCTCCCTAAATTTGCATCCACTTAGCACCTCCTCTCTAGGTTACCTCCTTAGCTCAAATCTAGATGTCATGGCTCATGTCCATTAAAGCCCACATCTGAGTGGTCTCTTTATCATATCCTCTAACTCACCCAAGGGGTCATCTGGGATGGTAATAGTCTCAACTCTCTCTTACTCTTCCTACCTCTATCAACATCATGTTCTTAATGACCACTACTCATCTTATTATGAGTTGATAGTGGTACATCTGGTATCTCTACCTTCACATCCCTATCCTCCTACTCATCTCCTCATCATACTTAACCAATCCATAGTCTCTCTCAGTGTGGCCCTAGTGTAAAACTCACTATTGATGGCCCCAATATTTTCCTCCCTTATGGCTCCCTCACATGATGAGCCCATTGCTTGAGCATGAACATTAGTATTATTTAATGAGGTAGGCCCATTAACCCTAGCACTCATACCATTGAATTTGGCTCTCTCTACCAAAAATAGTGTCTGACCACCTTTGTCCTCATTGTCACTAGTGCAAATGTGTCCCAACTCACCCATGTAACTATTATGTGCTCATATGGCTTCCATACTAAATCTACACATCCCACTAACTATAGTATTGGCATGTGGGGAATAATCCACACTACTTGGTCCTCTCTCCATCTCTGCACTAGAGGTGACCTATCATCAACTACACAGGGTAACCCAACCAATAAATACATAGGAAAACTCTCATATATCTAAGTTTTCAACAATATAATCAGTCCCATGATCTTCTGCACTCTAACTATCATCTTATATAGATCATGTATGAGCTAGACCTAGATCATAGAGCCTAGGTCCTATAGAATTTTCTCCTTCAAGATCATCTTGCATAAGGCTACCAAAAATAATGGTACCTTATCATCTAACTTATGACGTAGTACCCACTATGTCATAAGGCCTATCATAGCTTTTTAGATGTCAAAAATATATGATATATAGACATCAAACATGCTAACTCTCTTACCTAGTAATATCATCTTTGAGCCTATAACTGACATGACTAAGGCTCTCCTCTTCACTAGGTTATTTGGTATCCCTATGGTCACCTAAACTCCTACTATAGGTAGCCCTAAGATGACATGGACATCCTCTAGAATGATATCCACTTATACTATATCTCCATCCATCTCTCATCTAAAGGTGTTAGTCAATCATTCCTAACATCTGAGGAACATGAATAACAGATCAACACTGAAGGGGATCTAACACATATCAACTATCTTGCCTAGACCTATGGATCCTAGTCTAGCCCTATTTCCACTGAAAACATATTTAACAAGTTTGATAACCATGCCACATCCATAAGTATCCAAAATCTCTATCACCCCTGCACTTAAGAAATAACAAAGGATGTACTAGTTCCTTCGTGTCATTTATAGTCATAATACATTATTTTTACATAAAAAATTAGCCTAAAATACTTTATTTTATTTTTTAGCCTACTCAATCCTTCTTGACCTTGATCATTTTAGGCCATTCTATACCTCTTCAAACATTTTTCAAGCTTTTTTATATCATTCTAGCTGTTTATTCAAACTAGTTTGAACAAAATTTTCCTATCCTTTTTCCTAGTTGACTCAAAAATTTGAGTTAACCCCATTATCTTTTCCTCCCTAATGTTGATTTTCCATTATGTACCTTTTCAACCACATAAAAACTCTAATCTAGGTCATTAATTTGTATAATATACAAGGTTCACCCATACCTACTAGGTTAGCAATGTGAATTTTGCTCATTTTCTAACCTACTAGGTCGACTAGGTTGACTTAGTGTTTTTTACCTACCAACCCTTTGTATTTTCCTAAAAAAATGAAATTTTATTACTTTCTTCCTAAAACTTCTAAACACATTTCCCATCTTTCTATTTTCTACCCCTAGAATCTAATTTTATTTCATTTTGACTTCTAGAAATGCTTAAAATTCAAAATTACTGAAAACTACACTTAATTCACTAAAATTTTCAAAAACTAGTTTGAGACTCATAGTTGCATACCTATAGTGCACCTATGACTTCCTTTGGAGCCTCTCCCTATCTATAATATTTCTTCCTCACCATCCTATCTTGTTTTATCTCTATATCTCTCTTTTCTCTCTTTCACAAGTCAAAATAACAAATGACTTATCTTTTCCCCTATCTAAAAACTTCAAATTCTTCAATTATTTTTCAACAAATTCCTTGATTTGACTATATCTTTGTTTCTACTCATCCATTTTACAAAATATAAAATGTGTTATATTCATGATGACGTAGAGATTAGTTTCCAATATCATATATCTATCTTCTAAAAATTTCAATTTTGGCTATTTTTTTCCATTAACTTCTACATGTTCATCTAGTGTTCTCCACATTGGACACCTTCACATTTCTTAAAATATACTTATTTATCTATGGCACTAATGTATGTTAAAGTTATGTGTTTTTAAATATATTCCTTTCATTTATATTATTTTTTACTTAGTTCACTTTACTTAGCATCAACATTATGTGTTATCATGTTCTATCTCGAAGCACCATCTTGTGTTGCATTTATGTGACATGTGATGAGCTTCGAGTGGTGCATACGTATAAACATGATATTTTAAAATTTTTATTGATTATTGACACTTTTTATCTTATAGGAACCTATTTAGTCTTAATCTCTCTAAGTGCATGCCTTAAGGAAAACACTGAGAAAGGGGTGGATAGACCATCAGTGCTTTGTAATAGTGTTGTCCCTTTTACCACTTGCCATATATATATATATATATATATATATATATATATATATATATATTTATCTCCTAAAACAATTTAACCTAAGCTTATTCTTCTCAATCCTACCGATTCCTCTCAATTTTCATGCCTTATCCATTCTTTTCTTGCTTTAATTCCCTTTTGGACAATCGGCTATACTAGGTCAACTGGGTTAACCAAGTACGGTTTAAGGGTATTTTTCACTGATATGATCTTGATATGATTCAAATATTCAATATATATAGAAATACCCTTAAGGTAGGGAAACACCATATAATACTCCTTTAGGAAGGAATAACTCCATAATGTCTCTTCAAGGGGACAACCTCTAATATCCTCTTATAATAGAAGACTCAATGCTTACTTGATATCTTTACCATGATAATCATCTCCTTTATATAGACATATATATATATAACCAATGGATGGGTAACCTCCTAATCCCAATGTAGGCCAACCATTACCCAATGTACTAATTACACAAGTTAATCCATTATACTAATATATTATACCCATATAACTAACTAAGGGGATGTGTGCCACATGTCAACATCTCCATTAACCTGTATACATTAATATATAATATCCCTAGGTAGATAGCATTACTTCCCTCCTTGACATGTTTCATCCCCAAAACATAGGAAGAAACCAAATAATGAGTGTGCTTCAAATCATTACACACTTGTCTCCAATCTTGATCATCTAGCCATCCATATGTGATCTTAGCAGGTGACAGATCTCCAAGCTTATTTCCAAATTCCATTGTGCTCCTCTAATTTCATTCATGATCATAATTATACTACTTTGGTGTCCAAGCATAATTATTCCTCATTTTATTCCATGTACCATATTCTGCTATGCTACTCTAATTCCAACCATGACCATAGTAGGTATTCTTCAATGTAGAATCATAGTGATTTGCCCATTCATTCCATGTGCCATATTATTTTTTATTTAGATTCCATACATATCAATAATGATTGGAAATTTTATTTCCTGTATAGACAAAATGATTATTGTTATGACACTTCCTCACCTAGTTCCATGATTGTTTCCTCTCATGATGATGTGGGAGACAATATACCTCAAAATTTTCCAATATTTTGACCTTATCCACATTTGCTTCTACTTCTTCCACCTTTTCCTTCTTTGTCTCTTTAGTAGATGAAGTGTTCATTTCTAATTGTAGTGTGTTTTTATCTATATCATCTGAATTTTCATCATGATCTTCATCACCTATTTCAATCTCATCCTCATGATCTACCTGGATTGTTATTGGTGCCTTTTTCACTATTATATCTTGTAAAGTGATCTTCTTTTTCCTATACCAAAACTTCATGAACTTTTTCTAAACATTAATATTCATTGTTCCCAAAGTCTCTAACCATGGATATCCAAGAACTATATCCACATCATCCATATCCAAAGCATAAAAATATGAATGCAAAACATATTTTTCCATAATGAGCTACAAATATTCAAACATTGAAATATTATTACCATCTACTTGAACCTCCTTGATATTATTTTCTTGAACATGTAGATGTTTTGCCACATTCATGTTAATGAAGTTATACTTGCTGGTAGGGTTTATGGACACAACCACCTTATTCTTTTGAATGCATCCATGAAATTGAAAAATTGACTCAGATTTCTTTAGATCCAAATTATTTTAACCCTTCTCTTCTTCTTCTTCTTCTTCTTCTTCTACACCCTCTTTTTCTTTTATATCCCATCGATCTAGGAAGATTTGTTCCATTGTTTCCCATGAAGAATAATTTTGCACAAAGCTCAATTGATTAAACCACTAATGTTGTGTAGGCCCAAAAAAATAAAGAGATAATTCTATTTTCCATAAAAAAAATTTAGTATTATTCTCCTTAAAAATGAGCCACCATTATCTAGCATCAACATCATCTTCCCCTAAAATTTTTTGCAACTTCATGATCCACAAAAAAAAATAGGGTTCATGAAACCCTAAAATGTCAATGAATCATACAAAACTGATCCAAAAATTCCCAAATTTTGAGTGTACCTTCATCTTATGATATTGGAACCTCAGTCAAAATTTTGTGAAAAATTGTCACAAATTTTGACCTGTAGATTGAATATATTAAAAACCATAAAATCAAAACAAATCACTTTAAAAAAATCTAAAAATTCTTAAATTTTGAATTTTATTCTCGTATATCTTCTTACATCTTCAATAAAAATTTAGAATAAAAATTAGTTATATTTAGGAAGATATAGCTAAATTATTATAAACCCTAAAATATCAATAACTCCCTAAAAACTAATCAACAAATCTCGATTTTTTTATTATGACTTATTTAAAATATTATCCTTTTCCAGTAAAAAAATTGTGGAAAAATTCACAACCAATAAAAATATATTGATGATTAAAAAAAACTAGGGTTTCACTCCACACAAAATACCCAATTCGAATCTCTGATACCACTTGATATGATTCAAATATTCAATATATTAATAAATACCCTTAAGGTATGGAAACACCATATAATACTCCTTTATGAAGGAATAACTCCACAATGTCTCTTCAAGGGGAAAACCTCTAATATCCTCTTAAAATACAAGACTCAATGCTTACTTGATATCTTTACCATGATAATCATCTCCTTTATATAGACATCTATCTAACCAATGGATGGGTAACCTCAGAATCCCAATGTAGGCCAACCATTACCCAATGTATTAATTCCACAATTTACTCTATTATCATAATATATTGTACCCATATAGCTAACTAAGGGGATGTGTGCCACATGTTGGCATCTTCATCAATCCATATACATTAATATATCATATCCCTAGGTACATAGCATTCACTTTTTTGGCTTATTAGCCTTTTAACCAGCCTAAGTTAGACCTAGTGAAGCTGTTCTTACAAACACACTAGGTTGACCCTATACGACTGACATTTTTATGAAGATTTATGGAAAGATACACTTATATATACAAGTTAATTTCCCACTATTTCATAATAGAATAATTAAGAGTGAATAAATGTGAATGAACATCTACTTATTGACCATTCTACTTGAGGAATAAAGCTTAGGGTTCCATAATTTCTTTGGAGATTCAAATCTTATCTTTTGGAGAAGTCTTTTGGATGCTTATATAGGTTGTGTATCTTACAAATGACTTATATTCCTTATCCTTACATACCACAACAATATATTATGAAGCACCTTGGCCAAGGGAGAGACTGAGACTATGTGGGTTCATCTTCAAAGGTAGTATTACTAACTTTATTTCTCCTTTGTAAGAGTAGAAAAATAATACATTTGTATTCTTCTCCCATATATTAGGATTTTATATACATTGACATGAGTATATGTCTTTTAATACATGTTTAGTTTAGTTATTTTATTATTTCTAACCCCCACTTTATGACACAACCTTTGATGTACACTATATTAGATTTACTTTCTTGTTATTAGAATAAGTGAATGCTTTAAATGTTAGGACTCCATTAGAGTTATTTTACAATTGTGTTATATTTTAGGCTTGTAACCCTTCCTATCATGATATTTTGTGACAAGTGATCCCCTAATCAGGTCTAGTGGATCCCCATATTAGTCATACTCCCACTTAACAAGTGTATCCCAATCAGAAGTGTAGGTATGCTCTATCTTCTTCAATCTAGGATTAATTTATAGATATGATGCATTTATGATTTCATACACTACTCAATAAATTGTACTACATAGGCCCAATTTTCCACCTATTATCTCCTTTCTAGTTCTTTTCTAGTTTGGGATGAAGTTTAAGGTTATTATCCTTCAACCTCTTTGTGACCTTAGAGTAGCTTGATGCCTTGGTATAAATGGGATCATAAAAACCAGCCTAATGATCATAGGACATACTTAGATTATTTGTTATCATTAAATTCTCCTTTACCCTCCCATAAGGATCCCACTATTTTAGATCATTTATTTTCAAGTTGAAAGAATTCACGTGTTTGGAGGATGACTCAATGTTGTCCCACTGCTTGAAAATGGTCCTCCAAATTACTATGGGGAAGTTTTGGTGGAGGCCTTTCTATTGGTTTTATAAAATCCATCTATACCATGAAATATCTAATAAACCACCTCTTGTTCTACTAGTCTATCTCACACATAAATGGGTAGCATGAGGGGAGTGAACTAGGTCCCTTTCATTATTATAACCCTACAATCTGGGTATAACTAAATATCACCCATTGCTTTAACATACTTCCTGATGAGTAAGATAACTCTTTCCCTGGGATGACCAATGATGGATTCACTAAGGGATGTATAGATAGAATCAATTATGAATTGAATGTGATCTTAGTATTTAAATATGTACAACTTAGAGTAATATTTTGAAACTATTTGTGTTCCATTAGGGGACCACTCCTTTTGAATAGGAATCTTGTTTGTTGCATAGAGGGCATCCAAAAGCTATGACATCATGTAGAATTGGGTTTTCTTGCTCTTTAAAATTGTAAAGATTTATATACTTAAAGCAATGTTAATTACCTCACCTAGAGGAGGGGTGATCCATTTTTCAACCATGAAATACACTAAGGGCACCAACATTTTGTCTACATATGTAGTGGTTGAATTCCCACACAACCTATTTATCATTATCATAATCATCCTTATCCAATGTTCTAATTGACTAATGGAGATGTTGTTATTGAAGTCTGAAAAGACTTAGTTCCCAAAATATAGCCATAGGGAAAATATGTTCATCAAATCATTCTTTTTGGCCCAGGTATTAATGGAAGGGAGGTTAATTTGTGGTTTGGGAAGCTTAATAATTTTCAAAGTCTATAATAGAGATATATGCCACATTTATACTAGTGTGATCATTAATGATACATCCTTTATCTAATTTACCATCCTTAAAAATTAGAGCAAGGATATTGATACAATAGAGTATCTTGAGTTTAGTTATTGCATAGTGTAGGCTAGTCATTTGAATGGTAACTATGTCATAATATAGTCTCTTAGAAGACACGTTATTATCCTCCTCTCTAGTGATGGAGGGATGGTTTTCAATGGTCTAAAATAGCTTTGACTAATTATTATCTCATATATTCAAAGTAGTGGGGTTGATCTTGATGTCTTTAAAAACCCTTCCTTCCACATCTAAAGTCAAATATAGTTCCATGTCCTCCTTTGAGACACCCTTTCAAGCTACCTAGATATAATTTTGATTGAATTTCTCACCAATGGTATATAATTTAACTCTATACTATATTATCCTTGCACAAACAATAATTTGATTCTCCTTAGCTTGATTTTAATGAACATAGAGTCAAATTAGGGATTCAATATGTGGTATGTTTTTTTTAGTTCAAACCAATTCACATAGAGATTTAATGGTGATAAAAGAATTCAAATTGAGAGATTTGTGACTTAGATTTACATTTATATCTCATATTTATACCTTTGCCTCTTTGATTCTAGGAAAACTCTTAATGTAACTTGGTGCTTACATGGCTCCACCATGTCACATAGCTCATTAATATTTAAAAAGTGACCTTTTTTCCTTTAATACATGTGTTAAAATCTCATTGGGTCTCATCTTGTTGAAAAGTCTACCTCACCTCATACTATTAATTTGGATCTAAGAGGTTGAGTGCTATTGGTCAATTTTTTGCTTGGCATTCAAGATTATGCCATATGTTGCTTTTTTGAGGCTTCTCTATGTTTTCAAATGTTATTTTCCTCCCAACAAAATATATTTGCACCACATGGTATCTTATCATTCTTCCTTGAGCTATTTTAAAAGTTAGCTTTCAATATGCACCATTGGATCATATTTATATGGATCAATGTAAGTAATTGATCTAGATCCTCTGAGTTCTTATTTTACTTTATGAGTCATTGATTTGTTGTCTCAATATCCATGATGGTGATATTTTTCACCTTCTCACTCTTCTTGAGGCTTTATTGAAGTTTTGAATGAATGCTAACCATTGATCGAAATACATATGTTTGGCTTTACACCATTGATCTTTAAGATAATACTCAAGTTTTAATTATCTATTCTAGGCATGACACTTGTAATCTCTACACTTGCTCGTAGGGATTATTGATATTTTGACCTTGCTACACATCTTTACATCTACTTTAAGTGGATTAACATGTAATATTAGATCTTGGTTCATAGAGTTGGATGTGATTGGTTGATTTTTTTACTTATAATATCTATGACTTATTGACACCTTGCTCATCATAGGATCATCCTTGCTGACTCAAATGCACATCATTGATTTGGATGCTTGACTTTTGAATTTATATGGGTCCTTACAAACCATAAATTTTTTTCTTGAGCCCCAAGATCTCAATATTTCTCATCCTTTTGTTGGTCCCATTTATTCTTATAGACAAAACAAAATAAAATAAAGAAGGATTGAGGAACATATAGGACTTAAGATAAAATATTTAACCTAAGGTTATGGTCATATTATTAAATGTGATTAAGAACCTTAGGGTGCAATTTTCAGACCAAGTGTAAAATATAATAAAAACAACTTGCATTTAAATAGCCCATGTAGATAATAGAATAATTGAGGGGTTCTTGGGTCATAAAGAACTTAGCATTAAACTTTTAGACTAAGTTAATATTCATGTTAATAAATATGAACAATATCTTAAGATAAAATATAAGATAAATTTTAAATAAATATAAAGTGTTCCCATGTAATTTTCAAATAAAGTGACCCCATGTAAATTTGCATTCAAATTTAAAAGGATTAGGATAAAATAATTAGACAAGGGTTTCTATATTTTCAAACATGAATTTAATTGAATAATTAAGAAAAAATGAATAATCAAAGGGTTAATTTATCATTAAAGATCAAAACCCTAGACATTATCCATAATGATGAGACTCCATCAAACCTACAACCTAGAAACACATGAGAAACCATTAGAAACATTAGGAAGAATAATAAAATAACTAAATGGAGACATGTTATTTGAGATAAATGAGAACTAGGTGTGGATCATCTTCAAATAAATAACTCTAATCAAGTGGAATTTTCAACACAAAGCACAAATTTGCAAAAAAATTGAAACAATGGTCCCCATTTTTAGAAATGGAGTTATGTTGACCTCAACATTTGGTTGAGGTAAATGATAGATAGAAAACCTATGTTGATCTAAAAATAACACCAAGATAATTTTATATTGGTGATAAATTATTTTTGTAGGTTAAGCCTTATAAAATCTTGATTAAGTTTGGTAAATCAATGAATCTTTTACCAAGATATGTGGGACTCATTAAGGTATTGTAAGTGATCAATCATGTAGCATATAGGCTTTTTTCCCACCATATCTAGATCTCTTGCATAATGTTTTCCATGTGTACTATCTTAAAAATTATTTAGATGATCCTTATGATGTATTATATTAGAATCCTTTTCAAGTTTTGGATCCTAGGGTGGTCATAGTAGAAGCAAACAAAATAATTAACACTCACAAACTTAGTTTACAAAATAGAAAAGTGTCTTAGTTTAAGGTCTAGTGGGACCAATATTATGAATATAGTTCCACTTGGGAATATTATGATGAGTTCTATAGACTATTTCCTAATTTGTTTACTTATTATTATGTAGGATACTTTTTAAATTTCTTCTAAATAATGTTTAATTTCAAAACTATTGTAGGAAAGAATAGTCATCAAGGTGATGACAAGCTTTAGGGGGAAGGATGTTACATATCAAATACTTCTATAGACTTGTTAATCTATTGATTTGTGTATTGTATGGTTAATGATTGGTTGATTTACTATTTTATTAAGTTATATTTATATATATATATATATATTACGTACTTACTTTCATGATCATTAACTTGTTAAGTTAGTTTTACTCATGTGTTATTATACATTATGATCATTGTTATTTAATTAAATAAATCATTATGTTATGTATTTTATCATGATAAATACTAATTATCTTTATTATTTTGAGGTGGATGTAGGATAGATTTCAGCCACCAGAAGATGATGGAGAGAGAGTATCACTAGAGAGGATGGAGCAGATGGAGATGATTGGGGGATGAATTAATTAAATGAGAACCCTACACACACCACATAGATTATAAGTTATTTGTTAATTTCTATTTTATTTGGTATTGATTATAGATTTCATTTAGTTGTTAATATGTTTTTTGAATTTAGATATGTTTGATTTTCATGTTTATACAATACTTTAAGCTCGTTTGTGTGATTGTAATTATGAGATCAAAATTCTTGTCAGGTTACCTTACTTTACTTGTAACTATGTTCTATATGAGTTTTGAAAAATCATTATAACATGTTATGTAGGTTAATGAATGCATTATCAAAAAAATAAATTATTTTTGTGAATGATTTACAAATAAACCTTAGAACATATATGATTTTAAGTAAAGTCATTAGGGACTTAGTTGATATATATAATGGTGATTATATTCAGACTAAGTTAGTTTATGTATATTATTTAAGGCATAAGGTTGAGGAATATTTAAAGCCTAGATAAATGTTTTATTTATGCATGATTATTTTACAAGGTCAAAAGACATTTGACTCATGACTTTTTTCATGATATTCAATGGTATTATGAATTAAATGTGATCATTCAATTTTAAAAGTGTTCTGTTATGATTACAATTTTTGTTTAGAATTATTATAAGTGGATAAGATCTTGGTAGCTATGCCAATAATTTTTCAAGTTTGTTTTTAAATGCATAAACATTTCTACCAGTTCATTTATAATCACACCCCATTTTTCTAGGGTATCTTATTATTTGGCATGCAAATATCATGTAATGGGATAAAATGGATGATGGGATAAATTTTATAGAGAATAGATTTTGGAGACACAAAAGGGATGAGAGGTGGATAAGAAAAAAAATAAAAAGAATCAATCTAGTTGCAGGAAAAAATAGATATCCTCCTCAAGCAAATGGAAGCATAAAATTGAGGCAGGGTTTGCATTTTGTGTCTAATTATGTTATGACCATATGTAAATACAAGTTTATGTTTATGTGTGTTGATAAATTTATTGAGTAATTTAAAATTATTTTATGGGTTCATAGATTCAGCCCTATGGATGGAAATAAATCCATCCACAAGTTCAAATAAATAAACATGTTCTTCTAAAAACCCAACCCATAATTATTATTGGTAATAAGACCAAAAATTTTATTGTAGATTACAAATCCAACCTATCCAAACATTTTTATTTGACAACAATAGTTATATTTCAAAATTCCATAGAACTAATATACTTTACTATGTATTATTGCATCTCATTGTTATTAAATGCATGAAATTTTACGGTTCAATTAAGTATGTTGTAGGTGTTATCTTAAGTCGATTTGGGTAAAAACCTAATAGGTTTAGTTGTAACAAATTATTATCTTCAATAATTTTTCCATATTATTTTGGACCTAAGTAATTACAAGTTATATTTGTAAAAAATAAATATTGTTAAATTGCATTATTTAAAATTTTATTTCTATTTAAGAACCTAGTTGTATACATATATTTGATATTTGGGTCTTTTGGTTAATAGTCAGTTGTAGGTATTCTTTTAAGTACATATTAATTGGGTATAGTCCATAGGGTTATCAATTCATTTATACCCTGTTGTGTATAGCATATATGGTTTGATTCTATGTTTAAATTGGAATGCCTTAATACTTTCCCTATTAATACTTATCTCCATGATAATAAAGAATTCTTAATTTTAATTATGGCTAGAAAATACATATTTTAGATCTATTGTATGAGGAAGGTTCAGGTGTTTATATACTATTGTACATTCATTGGTGTATTAATAATAATCATGTATTTAATGTTGGGATACTCTTGGTGTATACATTGCTACTTTACAATAGTCATATTTACACTTGTATGTGAAAAATAAAATAGGGAATAAGAAAATTAGGATGTTTGGATAGTTGTATATAATTATGTTTTGATTTGGTGAGAATATTATGAAATTGGTAGTCTTATCACTCTTGTTTGATCAATTAGATTGCATATTAGAGGAAAGGTCATGACTAAGGTACATATGAGTAAATTTAGTCATTATACACTTGATGGAAACCTTATCAAATGGATATTTAAATCACTTGCTTAAGCCTTTATACTACCTATACACACATAATAACTTATCAATCCTCATGGATAAACTTAATATGGGTGTTACAATAAACTAGTGATACTTTGGTTTATATATATATATATATATATGTATGTATGTATGTATGTATATGTGTGTGTGTGTGTATATATATATATGTATATGTATATGTATATGTGTGTGTGTATATATATGTATATGTATATGTGTGTGTGTGTATATATATATACACACGTACATATACATATATATATATATGTATGTATATGTATATGTATATGTATACACACACACACACACACACACACACACACACACACACACACACACACACACACACACACACATATACACGTATGCAAGTATACTATTTAAAAAGTATAAATAGAGGCCATAGGAAACCTAATGTAAAAATAAAATTGTTTACATATAAATGAATATATGATTATATATATAAATGTATATGTGAATATATGTGTGTGTGTGTGTGCGCGCACACGTGTGTGTGTGTGTGTGTGTGTGTGTGTGTGTGTGTGTGTGTGTGTGTGTGTGTGTGTGTGTGTGTGTGTGTGTGTGTGTGTGTGCACGTGCGTGCGTGTGCACGTGCGTGTGTGTGTGCATGTGCATGTGTGTGTGTGCGTGTGTGTGTGTGTGTGCGTGTGTGTGTGTGTGTGTGTGTGCGTGTGTGTGTGCGTGTGTGTGTGTGTGTGCATGTGTGTGTGCACGCGCGCGCGCGCGCGCGTGTGTGTGTGTGTGTGTGTGTGTGTGTGTGTGTGTGTGTGTGTGTGTGTGTGTGTGTGTGTGTGTGTGTGTGTGTGTGTGTGTGTGTGTGTGTGTGTGTGTGTGTGTGTGTGTGTGTGTGTGTGTGTGTGTGTGTGTGTGTGTGTGTGTGTGTGTGTGTGTATGCGTGTGCACACGCGTGTGCATGCACATAAACTTATGTCTATATATGTTATATGTTTTATTGTATTTATTACACCCACAATAGATATTAGATGTAATGTGATGTTGGAATAACATTCAACTATAATACTAGTATCTTGATGTAACCTATTAGAAACCTAAGAAAATTATGATGAAATTCTAATATATCATTTTAGTCTTCTATCTAGTAAATTACATGAAAAGAAACTTTTATTATGCAATAACAAAATTTAAAGGTTAATAAACCATTATTTTAGGTTGGATTTTAATGAGTAAGACTATTCTTATAATAAATAAATATTAAAAAAATTTAGTTGTCTATGTGGATGTGAACAATCTGGTATATAAAATTATTATCTATAAATATGAATTCATTAGGAGATAGTTTTCATCCAATTATGATGTATAATATGTAATTTATTTAGATATTTAAAGTTTTTTGTCATTTTATTGTCATGAAAATATGAATTTGGAAACTACATGTTAAAATTATTGCTCTTATTATTTAATATGTATAATAATTTGATATTAATGACATTAAATAAATAGGTTAGATGGACTTCATGCATTTACTTAGTATCGCTAATAGAAAAATTTGAGTAAATATAATTGATTTATATGTGTGAATTTGAATAATTTTAGAGATTTATAAACTATATTAAAACTTTGGTGAAAGTAATGTTTATGGTTAAAACATTATCAATTCCCCTGTTTGATTTAGTTTAATTTCTTTTCTTGATATCATGTTAGAATGGTTTTATTTATGACATGATGCATGTAATAGTTATCTTATAGAACATAGGTTCTAGGTGATAATTTTAATTATCATACCATCATCAACTACACATCTATGAAAGGAGGGCTATTCCCTAATTGGGAGATTGTGCATGGGATCTATGGTCTATGGTTAGTGTATAAAATCACTCAGGTGATGCTTTCCTTTCTAGTAGTCAACTGATAGAGACTACACTCATTATTATATATGGATGTAATCAATTTTGTTGAGACTCATATGTTCCTTGAAACATTATATAATTTGTAAATTATTAGTAAGTTATGTAATAATGTAATAATTATACCTTTTGGTGACATTTTTCAGTTTTAGAAGTTGGTTGTAATTCATTAATAATTATGATATGTGTATCCATAGTGGTTAAATTATAAATCATTAGTTATGTTAATAATTTTATATTACTTATGAATTCAAATCTGTACTTTGTTAAGTGCTTGTTATCTAAATACATTAGTACTAAACTATTGGTAAATGGTTAGATTTTCTTTGATGTATTTAGTTAAAGATTACTAATTACATGTTTTCAATAACATGGAAATTTATTACTGAGTTAGTAAAAAAAAATTCTACCTAATTCTAGTTTAGCCCAGTGGGGTTGTTACATTAAAGGCATCAATTGATTCAATCATGT